>JALPQI010016094.1:0-34597 GCA_025490895.1 Thaumatotibia leucotreta | reverse complement strand
AGATCTTAAAGGAGACCACGTTTAGAAATAAATGTAATTTGTATAAAAAAACTGATGTATTTTGACTTATATGTTGATTTAAACTTTCACGATTATCACTCACATTTTAAAGACAAACGGGTCTTAATCGCGTAAACTTACGTTTAATTATATCCTGACGTTTCGGGCATGACGTGACAACCCTAGCCTAGAAGTGAATAATCAAGATCAAGTGCGGGTAGTTCGAAAAACCCGCGCAGCTCGAAGGTGTTGATACATTCTCTCGCCAGTCTGCCTGCGACCACGGGTGTAACGTCATGCCCGAAACGTCAGGATATAATTAAAAGTAAGTTTACGCGATTAAGACCCGTTTGTCTTTAAAATATGAGTGTATTTTGACTTTTTACAAAAACTTATCAAACAGCCCTCGTAAATATAAGAGAATTTAAAACGCTTTGAGTTAAGCAGAGTATATTTAACGAGTATGAAAAAATTTATATGACTGAATCATTTAGTTCTATTTTCTAGAGTTTATTTTAAAGTCAAGCATTAAAAATTACATATATTTATTTACAGATTGTGACAGTTTCGCCCGCATTAGACCCTGTCTAAAACACTTACTGTATGTGTCATAATAGGCACTTGATATAAATTTAACCTGCCTTACTTCCTCTATATCAATACAAATATATAAATATTACCACCATTTCTTAACTGTAGGAAACTTTTAAGTAGATATTTATTCATACTCTTTATATTTTCATTCCTAAGTAATTGAACTCTTCATCGGTCTAATAAAATGTAACGAAGCACTTTGAAAGCCGTTAATGAGGTTATATTAGGTTTTACGACCATCAAGTCATTAAAGTCGCGAATACGCCTCAGCGGTAATGGATTGTTCAAAGCAATTGATTAAAAGCTAAACTCAGCGTTTGAGATCCTTATCTAATAGACTGGAACAATCGAATTATGGAAGATTTGGCAATCATTTAACCTACATTTTATTACATTTTTTCTTATTTTTCTTCATCATCATAAACTTAAGTGCAGGGCTCTTGTCTGTGGAGCAATTTCCATGTGGTCCTTTCCAGTCAGTGCCTTTTCCTTATTTTTCTTAAGCTAGGTTTTATATAACAACAATGTGTATAAAATTAAAATAGAATACATTAAATACAACATATAAAAACAATGAAATATATACACCTACATACTATATTGAAAACCCTAACCTGCGGTGCCGCCGGCAACGGGGCGAGCCCAAGCTCTGCTGCCGGTGGTGAAGCAGAGAGAGGAACCACAATTATCGGGACAATGATATTCGAGTCAACATCCCACATTGAGGTTATCTCGTGGGCCAAGTCTAGGTACTTATACTTACCTACTGAATTTGTCCTTTTCGCCCTTTACTAAATTCTAATCATGGGGGATGGTGACATCGACGAGCACAGCCCGCCGCTGCGATCGATCTGCCAGCACTATATTAAGCTTATTGGCTACAATGGTCCTGTCCTATCTTATTAAATTTATTTTTAATTTTATATTGTCACTGACAAAGAAATAAATAAGTTCTTCATGTAGGTATCTAAGTAAGGTATAGGTAAGCTGCTGGAAAATGTTTCTAGATAAATTACTTCGTAATAATTCAAGGACGCGAAAACAAGCCGAGAATTATATGGCTCAGTGGAGTTCACTACAATTAATGATTGATCCAGAACCTGTTGTTGAAGGGAACTAACTTTACAAGTATATATCGTAACAACAACACTGCTACTGTTTCTGTTACACTTCTGATGCTACATATTAAGAAAACATGTGCGGCATGCACATTATTAAGTACGGTATATAAATAACTCTGAAGCTTTATTACGAGTACATGTCTGAAATGTTATTACAAAGGAATGTAGCTCATTAGCACCGACGAATTTATCAACCTATCGTAATAATGTACTTACATGAATGAATTTGTAGCACTACCATGAGATACTATTTGAATTCCCTTAAAAAACCCTGCCAAAAATGTTTTTGAATAAGTTTCTGCTGGGTGCGAAGAATCCCCGGGAGGGTTACGGTCACCACAAACAGCAATTATATCTGGCTACGTATAATGCTCGTTCGCTGAGGGAAGACGTCCATATTGCTGAGCTCGAGTCAGAGTTGGGTAACATTAACTGGCATATTCTAGGCTTATCTGAAGTCCGAAGACAGGGGGAGGACATGGTAACCTTAGAGTCTGGTCACCTACTCTACTATCGTGAGGGCGATAGGACGTCGCAAGGCGGGGTTGGCATATTGATCAACAAAGCGCTCCGTGGCAACGTGATAGAAGTCAGCAGTGTGTCGACGCGGGTAGCATATCTTATTCTTAGACTTACCGGGAGGTACTCTTTAAAGGTAGTCCAGGTATATGCTCCAACGTCGACATACTCCAATGACGAAGTTGAAGCTTTGTATGAAGATGTAGCTAAGGCCATTCATAACACCTGTAAGACTCGTTTTACGGTAGTTATGGGGGATTTTAACGCCAAAGTGGGAGTACAGAAACGCGGTGAATCCGTCATTGGTTCACACGGCACTGGTAGCAGAAACCAAAGGGGACAAATGCCGGTTAATTTTCTAGAGTCACAGAAGCTTTTTCTGATGAACTCGTTCTTTCAGAAGAAGCCTCAAAGAAAGTGGACCTGGCGAAGCCCCGATAGCTTGACTAAAAACGAAATTGACTTTATCATGACGAATAGGAGGTTTATATTCAAAGATGTCACAGTACTTAACAAGTTTAATACCGGAAGTGATCATCGACTTGTGCGTGGCACTCAGAATATTAACTTCCGCATTGAAAGAAATCGCCTGATAAAGTCTACGCTCCGGCCGTCGCTACATAGTGCCGTATCAGGTTTAGACCAATACCAACTAGTATTGCGAAACCGATTCAGCCAGCTGGAAACCACTCCTCAGTGGTTTCCAGCTGGCTGAATCGTTGATCAATCGAAACGTTGATCAATGTGCCAACAACATCACGGATATTATCCGAGAGGTGGGCAAGGCATTCTGCCAGCCAAAAAGTGGTGGTAAGGCGTCCAGAATCTCGGCAGAGACAGCTGATCTAATGCGACAGAGACGGGAGATGTCGGTGGATTCGTCGGATTATAAACCTCTCAATAAACGTACAAAAAAGCAAATACGCTTTGATATACGCCAAAGCCGCACTCGAGAAATCGAAGATGTGATTAGGCGGAATAAAGGATCGAAAAGTAATTGGGAAGGAGTCATCTGACGAAGCTGACGACATCTGATGGTCGCATTGTCTCATCTAAACCGGATCTGCTCGTTGAAGCTGAGGACTTTTACGGACGCCTGTACTCATCACATGCACCGAAACCCATATCTCTCGCTGTCGATGATAGACGTGCAAAGTTAACCCGCCACTTCACTGATGAGCTACCGGACATCGAGATCTTTGAGATTGAGGCGGCTCTTGAGCAGCTTAAGAACAACAAGGCCCCTGGAGACGACTGTATTACAATCGAGCTTCTGAAAGCTGGAGGACGCCCTGTCCTGGACCAGCTCAGAAGGCTATTTAATGCCGTACTTCAAAAGGGTACAACGCCGACAGCGTGGTCTAGAAGTGTTGTTGTCTTGTTTTTCAAGAAAGGTGATAAAACGCTCTTGAAAAACTATCGACCGATATCATTTCTGAGTCACGTCTACAAGTTGTTCTCAAGAGTCGTCTCAAATCGTCTCAGCCGTAGATTTGACGACTTCCAACCTTCGGAACAGGCCGTGTTTCGGAAAGGCTTCAGTACCGTGGACCACATTCACACCTTGCGGCAGGTTGTACAGAAAAGTGAAGAGTACAATCGCCCCCTTTGCCTTGCGTTTGTGGATTACGAAAAAGCCTTCGACTCTATCGAGACCTGGGCTGTTCTCGAGTCCCTTCAGCGATGCCAAGTCGATTGGCGATATATCGATTTGATGAAATGTTTGTATACAGCCGCCACGATGGCCGTCCAAATCCAGGACGTCCAGACAAAACAAATCCCATTGCAGCGTGGAGTGAGACAGGGAGACGTTATTTCTCCGAAACTGTTCACTAACGCTTTAGAGGACGTTTTTAACACACTGGACTGGAACGGACGGGGCATCAATATTAATGGCGAATACATATCACACCTTCGGTTTGCGGATGACATCGTTATTTTGTCTGAATCGCTGGAGGGATTAACGGAGATGCTGCAGAGCCTAGCTGATTCTTCCAGACGTGTGGGCTTGGGGATGAATTTGGATAACACCAAAACCATGTTCAACTCATTCGTAAGCCCGGCACCGGTTACTATCGCCAATGTTAGCATCGAAGTTGTTCACGAGTACACCTACCTAGGACAGATCGTTCAGCTAGGCAGAAACAACTTCGATAAGGAAGCTAACAGAAGAATGCAGCTGGGCTGGGCAGCATATGGGAAGCTTCGTCACATCTTCGAGTCGTCACTGCCTCAGTGCCTTAAGTCCAGGGTCTTCGATCAGTGCGTCCTTCCAGTCCTCACTTACGGGGCCGAAACGTGGACTCTTACAAAAGGTCTTGTTCACAAATTCCAAGTTACTCAGCGAGCTATGGAGAGGGCTATGCTCGGAGTTTCTCTGATGGACAAAATGCGCAATCAGGATATCCATCGAAGAACCAAGGTCACCGACATAGCAACGAGGGTAAGCAAACTGAAGTGGCAGTGGGCGGGACATGTTTGTCGAAGAGCCGATGGCCGATGGAGCAGACGAGTCTTGGAGTGGAGACCGCGAACGACTCGCCCGGTGGGCCGCCCTCCCGCCAGATGGACCGACGATCTAAAGAAAGTGGCGGGAAGTGGTTGGATGCGGAGAGCTGAGGACCGAGTATGGTGGCGCGAATTGGGGAAGGCCTATGTCCAGCAGTGGACGACTATCGGCTGATGATGATGATGATGATGATGATGATGAAGTTTTAGGAAAATAATATATAAACCTTAGCCAGAGTTACCGCATAATGTACCTAGGTACCCACAGAGTAAAGAGCCGAAACCAGCCAACATATATATTCTTGCTGAATGCGTCATGTAGTACCTACGCAGCGGCGAGATATAACGTGTTTAGCAGGGATAGGCTGGAGGAGAAGGAACTCAGGGAGGTCGACCTCAGAGACGTCCTGCGGTTCTGCAAGAAAATTGGAAACCTAGAAAGAAGTTTTGGGGGAACGATACCGGGACATTAACCTGCAGCTCCAGCAAAGGGAAATGGGGTGAATGAGCACATTGGATGCTCGAAAGCGAGCGTCCCTCCTTAACATAACATAACCTACAGAGTAATAAGCAAACAATTTTGTTTAGACTTACTCGTACATACAATTAAAAACATCTACATCTTTGGTTTCATTCAAAACGTTCGCACCTAACTAATTTCATATGGAATTTATCTGTCAGTTCATGATTTATATCTTACTATTATTTTTTTAATACACATCAAAGTAATCCTTGTGTTTATTGTATATATGAAATGTTGGTAATGTTTCATTGATCATTCATTATATGGGTAGAGGATAATAGCTACAAAACGTCTTATTTCGATAAATACCTACATATTATTTTAGCTTTGGTGTTATTCTAATAATTTTGCGGCTTGGCTAGCGAGTCACTTATGGTAAGGTTACTGGCATGATGTGCTGATTACAGGGTATTTGTGCCGAAAAGTTTTCTATCAAGGATATTACTTTACAAGATTAATGAGAGCCAGGCCGTGTTTATTTTCGTCCCAATTTATTCCTTCAAAATTCTTAAACTCAGGAGTCAAGATCATACTCTTGCTTCAAACGCGTAGAATTCAAGACTTTCGGGATAAAAACAATTATTACGCATGGACAAATATCGCAGTGACCCTATGGATCTCCCGTGAAACTAAGTTTTTTGGTAACTGTAGTTATAAAGCTTAATTAATATATACAGACAGTTAACAAGTAAAAGGCTAACTATTATAGAAACAATGTGACAATATATTCATGTTAGATTACCGTTATTTTAATCATTTCTTTGAGTCTCTTTATATTAGAGTTTATATACGAGTAAACGCACGATTTTCATGTTTTCATTCCTTTAAATAGTATTCCCACGAAACATAACTCTATTTCTCATGATTTGTGTGATTACATAGGTACCATTAATATCTTATCATTTAATTATCGAACAATACGACTGTCTTAATTCATAATTTGAGAAATCGAATTATGAATCATCGTTCTTCGTTGTAGACAGATGAAAATCTGGGCATATCTGGAAGGGTGATTACCCAACTTGAACAAGATTGGACGAGCCCCTAACTAAACCTTCAAATGATTCGTTAGCGATTTATTAACTTTGCTACTTGCAGAAGGAAAAAAATCGACAGGTTGTAGGTACCTAAATCTGTGCTGTACTGTGCTAAAATATTTGTCTTCTATAGACACATACATTTTAATTTTTATTAAACTTATTATTATTTGGTTGGTATTCAGGTACTATATCAATTCACTTCAATTCACTGGCTCAGAGACCCTAAGAGGATCTTGGGATCTAGATCTCTGATACTAGAGAATGCCATTTTGCCTCGACCGGTGAAACATCAAGCCAGTTGGATACTCCGAGGACTGACCGATCTTTCAGGGCCTCATCACTCCTATCCTCTTCAGATGTCGAATCCAGCGGAGGCTTGTAGCCTTGTTTCGCCCAATACTGCATACTTTGAAAATACTTCTGCATAATCTGCATTGATTATAGATAGCATGTTAATTAAGTAAGTACTTTGTGGTAAGCTTTTATTTTACTTAAACCTATGAGAAGATCACAGAAATGAATATACACAAATGCAAATGCAAATGTATCTACTTCGCGTGTCCGAACTCAGCGGCAGCCACTGAGATGGCCATTTCTAATGACAGTCTATATACGTCAGCTGTTGCAGCCACACGTAAGAAAAAAAAATACAAAATGCCTCATTGCATGATAATTAACTGCACCACCCCAAATATTTCCAGCGCACAAAAACATTTTCCGTATTTTTATTTATGCGTCCAAGGATGTACCTAAGTAACTATAGAATTACGTTACAAACCGGCGTTTACATTGCATTGCTGCGTTTGCTTTAAGCGTTTGATCGACCATATGTGTTAAAAAGATGATGAATATGAGACTAGCGATAGTCTCACGTATCGCTTCGACTTCGTAGTACAGCCCATTTCTCATTCGTCCGTCAAATTTAGCGACTAGTGTTGTTAATTCTACAATAAATATAATAGTGAGCGAGCGAGCCCATAGATATAAAATCTATGTGTACGAGATTGACGGCTACATTGTTGCGGGCGGAGAGCATTGGTGTCTTTGAATCGTGTAGGTTTTCCCATCACTAAATGCCTACCGTGACGTCTCAGTGACAGCTAAAAAATCGGCACGCATGGTTCCCATATAAATGGTGCTATTTACTTCATCTACTGAATATTTTTTTTTTTTTATGCTATAGGTGGCAAACGAACAGACGAATCGCCTGATGGAAAGCGATTAACGATTAGCGATTTTGGTAAGTTAATGGATACACAGCTATTAGTTTCTCGTAGATTGCTGACACCCCCACTAACGACGGTTCAATAAATCGTTTGATGTACGCCTGTTAATGTATTGGATGTCAACCGCCGAAATATGATATCTTGCTCTCCGTAAAAATTTAAGAGCGACTTTATTGTATATGATACAAAGTTCACAATTGGCAACAACGATAAAGTTGGATATGACAATGCGCTTGTAGACTGCATATCTACAAGCGCATTGCCACACGGCTTGTTGCTACTGAAGTGTGTTTAACCGGATATCTTCTTCAGGTATTAATATTACAAACCTACTTACATAACACACCTGTTGGTATGTTGGTAATATCTGATTGATCATTCATTGTATGGGTAGAAGATTATATACATAAGCACTACGTGCAGAAGATACAGATACAAGTATGGGGATTATCCACATCCCACGTATATTTAAATTATGCAGAATGATAAATACTTACATATATTTAAGTAGGTGAGGGCCATTAATTGTTGACATGTCGGATTCAAGATAGTGTACTTTCTGGATCATATCAGGATTCAATAACATTCCAGCGAAAAACAAGAGAAATAAGACAATCGTTTTGATCAAGATTAGTATGCCTTAATAGGTATTCAAGTACATGTATTTGTCATATATAAATCATGGTTCATATATGACATACGGTTCAGACATTCAAAAGTAAAATGTCTCGAAATATCTATACTCCATGAAGAAGATTTTCAATAACATTTCACAAAAAGCATAGATAGGTACTTTCTACTTAATAAGCATTCCGAAAAGGTCGTTGTTGAGTTAATGATTTATTAATCTTGAGTTTTAATTTAGCTCCTAAGCCTCCAATCCCCCTCGGCTACCTTTATTCAAAGTCAGGACAATCCACCGGATCCCCGCGCTTCGTTGTCGACTTATTTTTAAGTAAATATACTGTCAAAGCGCGCCGGATGTCGTTTTCGACAAGTGCCCCCGGTCGTGATTTCCTTTCAAACTTTCAGATATTCAACAATAGTCATAATTAACAAACGCCCCGGCTTCGACAAGTATCCATGAATTTGCAACATAAAGAAAACTTCTCTTGTCAAAGTCATTATCATAGCTCGATCACGATATTTCATGAGTAAATATCAACCCACAAACATCACCTTCAACTATTACATTAAGAAAGTTGTAAAATTATAAACATAAGATGTCAAAGACAAAGACAAAATACCAAGGTCACTAGCGTCCGAGGTGGGGTTAGCTTCCAATATCGGTATTTTTGTATATATAAACAAAAGCGACTGTAGGTACCTTTACCTAATTTTAGTTTGAATAAAGAAAATACCGTTCATTCTGATAGAGTGGGTGGAGAACAAAATTTCCTTTAAGAATGAGAAATATTTTCCTTAAGATTTTCGCGTCCGATGAAGGTTTTCACGGTTCAACTAATGCTGTAGACATACAGTAGGTGAATTGGAATAAATTGATAGGTACATTGCTATTTTTTGCATTACCTTTACCACATTGTTTCCTTTTAACTCGTTATATATATATATATATATATATATATATATATATATATATATATATATATATATAACAGTAGTAAATGTAAACAATTACCTTAATAAAAGTTAAAATAAAACGCACAAAAAATGCGGACAAATCTCGAACATCGTTGACTGTCTCCGGTATGCGTAGTGATACTCGTACGTGTAATAAGCACACAAATAGATGTACTTATTCGAATCCGGGATATTGACGTTTGTAGACGATTGAGAATAGCCTAAGTGTTGAATGAGTCTAATTGACATTTAAATTTCAGATATGGGCCCGGTGGCGAGTGCTGTTCTGTACCTACTTAGAAAATGTAAAAATGTAATAAAGGGTCAATCAACTCATTTCGTGTAGTTTTTCCCATAAACGCATAAACAATTATTGCATTTGTGACCTACGTGAACTGTTCCTTCGATTAAGGCTCAGTTTTGTATGTAGGAGCGCGGAAACAGAAAAACACATGCTTACTCGATGCAGCTTTAATTGCAACTGATTTTAAATCTACTATGGCTACATATAGATAGGTATCAACACCTTAAACATACCGGCCACCAAAACTAATAGTTTTCAACAAAAATAACAAGAATTAAAACAGAGCATGCGTATCCGTTCACAAGCGAGTGATAAATATTTACCTAAATAATCAACCGACTTATTTCGAAAATGAAGTATACAAGTTTAATATTTAATTATTTTCATTAAACTGTCACGTTTGAATACGAGAAATCACTGTAGACAAGGTGTTAACTTTTAAGTATTTAGTAAACACTTATTCTTCACTTACTTTAGGAAGTAAGATCAATTTAGACAAAGGTCTCTTAAGCTCATGGTGTCCTTTACATTGTACGGTTACTACCCTCACCAGATTGTCCGCTCCAGGGTGAAGGTACTTGATTCTCCCTAGTAACCATTTTGTGGGTGGCGTAGTTTCGTCCTTAATAATTACCACATCTCCAATACAGGGTGCAGGTACGGCGACTTGCCACTTATATCGTTGCTGCAGTGTATTTAAATACTCCGTCTGCCATTGACGCCAGAAATTTTGTGTCATTTTCTGCACTAGCTGCCACCTGGTAAGTATGTTAATATTTTTATGTTCGTAATCCAAATCAGGAACGCTGACCAAAGGCTCGCCCACTAAGAAATGCCCAGGGGTTAGGGGGGCTCCTGTAGCACTGTCTATTTCACAAAGAGGGCGAGAATTTAGACAAGCTTCTACTTGAGTTAATAAAGTGGCCAGCTCTTCGTACGTTAGCTTGGTGTCTTTATTTACTCTGGCTATATGTCGTTTTGCAGATTGCACCCCAGCCTCCCACAGGCCTCCATATGAAGGCATTCTTGGAGGTATAAAGTGCCACGTTGTTCCTTCGGTAGCCAGCAGTTCCGCCACCTCACTGGCCAAATTGTTTCTTCCAGGCTCAAACATGTGTCTTAACTCTTTGGCAGAGCCAGTAAAATTGGTACCATTGTCGCTCCAAATGTCCTTGCAATGGCCTCTGCGTGCAACAAATCTCCGGAATGCAGCTATAAACGCTTGTGAGGTTAGGTCCGAGACAGCCTCAAGATGGATAGCCTTCGTTGCCATACATATGAACAAACAAATGTACCCCTTCGTCGCATGGTGTCCCCGTCCTTTTGAGGTTCTTATCAAAACAGGTCCAGCAAAATCAACACCGCTATTTATAAACGGTCGATTTTTGTTAACCCTAACCGCCGGTAACTGGCCCATTAACTGGTTCTTGACTTTAGCTTTATCAATGATGCAAGTCTTGCAATTGTATATACATTTTCGAACTGATGACTTCAAGCCGATAACCCAATACTTGGTTTTCACATAAGCCAACATTAACTGATTCCAGCCATGAAGTGTTCTAGTATGAGCTTCATTAACAATCAATTTGGTTATATGTTGGTTTTTTGGAATAATAATTGGGTGCTTGGTCTCTTCCGATAATGAAGCATTTACATCCCACTCTTAACAGGCCTTTCTCATCCAAGAATGGTGCAAGTGTGATAAGAGAACTTCTTTTCTTAACTCGTTTATCCCTTTTTAAATCTTCTATATCTTTCCCGTATACTAAATTTTGATAGAATCTTATACATTCCTCTTCCACTTTCCTCATTTCATTAGCCGTTATGTGTTTAACTTCTTTCTCTTCTCTTCTTACTTCGGTTAACATTCGTCTACAATAAGCTAGCACTCTCTTCATTCTCGACATAGTTGAAAATCTCTCCCATATTGGCGGTTCGTCCAATAGTACATGATGTGTGCTTTTTAATTCTAATTGTGTTTGTGTGATTACTGTTTTATGGCATTTCAATTCAACTTCTTTAAGCCATTCTGGTCCATTCCACCACATACGTTGAGTTTCAAGATCTTGTGCTTTAACCCCTCTTGTCGCGATATCAGCCGGGTTATCCGCAGAAAGTACATGTCTCCAACGGTCATTATCTATCAGACGTGTAATATCTGCTGTCCTATTTGCTACAAATGTTCGCCATCGGCTAGGTTGCGATTGCAGCCAAGCAAGTACCACCATTGAGTCTGTCCAGACAAATACCTTATTCTTCGGAATTTTCAGGAGTTCTGCGACATCGGTAATCAGCTCCGCCAATAAAGTTGCCCCACACAACTCCAATTTCGGAACAGAGAGTTGCTTCAAGGGTGCAACTTTAGTTCGTGATGCAATGAGCGACACATTTACTATGCCACATCTAACAACTCTCAGATACGCCACGGCTGCATAAGCTTGAGTAGATGCATCTGAAAAACCATGCAGCTCAATGTTGTCATCATTTCGCGTCGTGTGGAGCCAACGTGGTACTTTAATGTGTTGTAAATGTATTAATTCTTCTCTGTAACATGTCCATTCGTCTGTCAAATCTGATGGTAATTCATCATCCCATCCCAAATGACACAGCCATAACTTTTGAATTAGAACTTTAGCGGTTATAATTACAGGTGCTAGCCATCCAAACGGGTCGAACAAGCGAGCAACGTCGGAAAGTATAGACCACTTGGTTATAGGGTTTCTCATCTCCGGTAAATTTACGGTAGTTTCAAATGTATCATCCAGGCTATTCCATGTTAATCCAAGGATCTTTATTATCTTGTCCATTTTTATTTCCATCATGTCTCTAATATTGTTTTCTTCTTTCAAAAAATCTAGCACCTCGTCTGAATTACTGGACCATTTTTGCATTTGAAATCCTCCTCTTCTTAGTATTTCTTTAATCTG
Organism: Thaumatotibia leucotreta; assembly: GCA_025490895.1. NCBI lineage: Eukaryota > Metazoa > Arthropoda > Insecta > Lepidoptera > Tortricidae > Thaumatotibia > Thaumatotibia leucotreta. The sequence continues at coordinate 22,254 of JALPQI010016094.1, read as the reverse complement.
TTGACACGTTTTCTTGGTTTCTTCTATATTTTCATTTCCTATCATTAAATCGTCCATATAAAATGATGTCTTAATGACGTGCGCAGTTTCTGGAAAATCTTGTTTTTCATCATCAGCCAATTGCTGTAATGTACGAACTGCTAGAAACGGTGCTGCAGCAGTTCCAAATGTCACTGTTGTTAAATCATAACTCTCAAATCCATTTACAGGTTGATCTCTCCAAACTATGCGTTGCAACCTTGTGTGCTCTTTTGTCATATTTATCATCCTATACATCTTCACGATGTCCCCAACAACGCAAATCTTATGTTGTCGCCAAGCTATTATAAGGCTACGAAGGTCAGGCTGCAAAACAGGTCCTACCAACATAGTGTCATTGAGAGATTGACCATGTGAACCTTTAGCGGACCCATCATAGACGACACGAACTTTACTGGTTTCCTTGTCTTCTCGAACTACTGCAAAATGAGCTAGGTATACAGCATTGTCATTGTCTTGATTATCTGATCTTTGCAAGTGACCCATGTCTTTATATTCATTTATAACCTTCGTGTATTCCATCTTCAACTTGTTGTCTTTTACAAATTTTCTTTCTAAACTTTCAAGCCGATGTATAGCTTGTTGTTTCGTATCTCCGCATAGGTTTAAAGTTTCTTCCACATTCTGTTTTAATGGTAGGTGTACGGTATATCTTCCGTTTTCGTCTCTTGTAGTTGTTCGTTTGTATATCTCTTCACATTGTTCTTCTTCCTTTGACAGTATTTTTTTCTTTGTATATGCATCTGTCTCTATCTCCCAAAATCTTCGTAGTAAATCATTGTCTTCATTCACCATCCTGGTTATATGCAGTGTGATTATATTGTGCTGATCATTTTGTTTTTCTGATTCTTTCTCTCCTGAGAGTATCCACCCGAAAGTAGTTTTCTGGGCGACTACTCCATCATCCATTGTTAATAATCCTTCTTGAATTATTTTTCCGTAGACGTCGGCACCGAGTAAGATATCCACCTTCCCGGGTACGCAATAGGTAGGATCGGCTAATTCTAATGATTCAACAGCATGAGAATCAGTCTTGATATATTTTGATGGTAAGGGTTTGGATATAGATTTTATAATATAAGCCGTAACTCGAATCGTCTTTTTATTTTCATATCTTGATGCGATGGTAAGGTCCACCAAGTGTTTGATATTAGTCTGCGCACTTTCTCCTATACCAGAGACAACACCATTGATGTCGGTCCTTGTTAAACCCAGCAGTTGTACGGCTCTTTCTGATATAAGTGACGCCTCTGAGCCTTGATCGATTAAAGCTCTAAGCACATGCGTACTACCATCGCGCGACTTGACTTCTACTTGAGCTGTGGCTAATAGCACTGCACGACCAGGCTGTTTTCTAAAAAGGTGCGCGGTTGTCAACTTCACTTCAGGCTCCGGTTGTGGTTCTGGTTTTTTAGCTTCTTCCTCACCGGATTCTCTAGTTCGATGCAGTAGAGAATGGTGTCTTCTTCCGCAGATACGGCAGGAAGTCTTTTGTTTACACCGGTAAACTATATGGTATGGGACAAGACAGTTGTAGCACAATCGGTTCGATCTTACAAAATCCTGTCTATCTTCTACAGATTGTTTAGTAAACTCTTTGCAGTTGTATATGTAGTGATCACCCTTTACAATAGGTACAAGCAGGTTGTGAAGCTACGCTAGCATGTGCAGATTGAAATAAACTATCTTCGTTCTCATCTAGTTCGGTGACGTGGAATGTTTTGTGAGTTTGTGATTTATTTTGCGTAGGCGCTGAAACCACCGCCGCCGCCATTTCCAATGTTCGAAATTTGGCAACGAGAAACTTCTGTAAATCTTCCCATCTAGGCATGTCTTCTGAATTATCCTTATGTACAGATTGTTCCCAGTCTTTCACGGACTCTGTGTCTAATTTCTGTCCGACGAGAAATATAATTACTGGATCCCAAGAGTCCGTCTTTACGTTTAAATTATTCAAACTATTGATACATTCTACAGTGGTATCGAGTAAACATTTGATTTGATTTGCAGACTGGGTTTGTATCTTCTTTTGTCCAAATAATTTCTTTAATACAGAATTAACAATCATTTTCTTATTACCGAAACGGCTTTTAAGTAACTCCCACGCCTGTGTATAATTGGCCTCCGTGATTTGTATGTGTCGCAACAATGTTTCAGCTTCACCAGATACACTTGTTTTTAAATAGTGTAGCTTCTGCACACTTGTTAACTTTGTGTCGTGTACGAGGGCTGTGAATAAATCTTGGTAAGTAGGCCAATCTTCATATCTTCCTGTAAACGTGGGCAATTGTATTTTTGGCAGATTTACAAACGGTAATGACCCATAGTGTGTACCGACGTTGACATATTAGACAACTCTGACGACCTTTTATCGGACTCCCACTTAGTTAATAAATCGTTTAAGTCGGCTTGTAAGCAGAGATAAAGGTCCTCGACGGTATAGTAATCTTCATTAAGAAAATATTGAATATCCCCTCTTTGTTCACGCGGTGTGCAATGCATTAGGTTATTGTGTGCTTGCTTAAACATATTCCAATAATCTTCGAGCACTTTTATCCTTTGTTTAACGTAACCCTCTGTAATTCTTTGTTTCGGACACTTTTTTATATTTGTTTGTGTTTTTTGTATCATGCCGGCTACATCTTCTAATTTGGTGATTAATTGAGTTTGCTCGGGAGTTAGGGGAGCCATTTTGTATTTTATACACTTATTTATTCACTTTAAAGTCAACCGAATAGTTGTTACTACACATCAAAGTCAATAGTCACTCACATAAAGTTTATGATTGTGTAAATAGTTCGTAAATCGCACTTGAAATCACATTACTGTTCCATATAAATCAATCATAACTTAAAATTTGCACTTAATGATGTAAACAACTAGGCTTATCTCTTAAGGATTGCGCTCCCTATTGTGTTTGCCGGCCGGCCGCTGCATCGATGTCGTATTAGATCCGGTTCGATTTAGGACCATATGTTCCTTCGATTAAGGCTCAGTTTTGTATGTAGGAGCGCGGAAACAGAAAAACACATGCTTACTCGATGCAGCTTTAATTGCAACTGATTTTAAATCTACTATGGCTACATATAGATAGGTATCAACACCTTAAACAGTGAACTTTATTACGTATGGACTTTTATTAATTACGCAACCATGTGTTATGCGGAAATCATAAATGATATTAGGGCTAGGATTTTTTTACAATTTTACGGTGATTGATATGATGTGTAATTTGACAACACAGTCATTTCACATATAAAATATAAAGAAAAAAAGCTTTAATGAGGCTTTTCGTGTAGATGAATAATTTTTCAAATAAATAAGTTAGCAAATCGCATGAAAAAGTTGGTTGCCCCGTATAAAACTACATATAGATTTGTGTTAATCAATATTTTCAATCTCGGTATGATAATTCGATGTTCGTTTGAATCTCGCTCGTGCAGCTATTTGAGTTGCTGCGGTTTGAATATTAGGCTTTAACCTAAAACTAGTTCACTTTACCACCGCTCCGGTATCGACACTTCGAGGTGTAATATTAAGGCTATTTTGGGACGTCATTAAACTGTTAGCATGTCAGAATTTGCTCAAAGTAAGTGACATACTTGCGGTGAATACAATTTCTACGTATAATGATGGAAACGCTGAATCTTTGTTCATAACACAAAATAATAATTATGTTGCCAAACAACCTTGTAGACGGGTTTGTATATGAAAAATCAGTCAAAAAATATATTTTTACCAAAACTTCAGCAAATGCAAAAAAGGGGTGACTTCGATAGAACCTATCTATTACTTGTGTAAATGTCGTCGTTTTATTTTAAAATTCTGAATCTTGTATTATGCTATGTGACATGGGGGATATTCAGCAAATAAACTTTTCATTCGTGCATAGATTCTAATTTGAAATAAAAAAAGAGTGGTGTTTTAGACAAAAAATAACTAAAGTTGTTACAAAATGATATAATGCTGAAAATATAGCTTTCAAAAGTATTTAGAAACATCCTTCTATAAATACAGGCTGATTTGGGTCGTGGAGCAAGAGTGACAATTGATATACATTTCTTATCAGCAAGGATCGGACAAACGCCCGTCATTTTGAAAACATAACCCTGTTTCGTGTAGTAGAGACTTCCTTATCTTATTATGTCAACATATTTTACTTTATAGGATATTTTTTTAATACAAAGCAGTATCTATTTAAGATATCTCAACTTTTTCTTACTTGTACACACCATGATTGTGAATTTGTGACATTGGTCACAAATGATAGGTAATTCAATATCAAAAAATCTGAATCGTTTATTGGTCACAATCATGATTAGTAAGTACAAGTAAGTAAGAGTTGGAATCTCCTAAATAGATCCTTTATGTTAGAGTTAATAAAAAAATGTTATAAAATAAAATATGTTAATATCATAAGGTAAGTTCTCTACCGTACGAAACAGGGTTATGTTTTCAAAATGACGGCCGTTTGTCCGATCCTTGCTTATCAGAGTTTTTAATTACTTGATTCTTCAATAGTTGATGATGCAGTTTTAAATAAATTGTCAGACCGGTGATATGCCTTGTTTCATCATCGACGACTTTTCATTTGGCATGTAATATTCTTCTGTTATTTTCTACACAGGGCTTATGATCAGTGATCGGTTTTTTGGATTCACCCGGCGGGTCTCCTATAGTAACTTGAAAAATAAACTTTAATTATTTACACGTATTTCTATGCAATTTGCCATGTTACTGTTCATAACGTAATATATTTTTTTTATAGCCACACCCCGTAATTTTTTATACGCGAAATCCCGCGAGGGTGAATTCAAAAAACCGATCACTGCTTATGATGGTCACGCGTTTACCGTTTATCGTGCTACGCGTTACTTTCGCACTCGCTTACTTACTCGCATGTAAAAACGTGACAGCAATGGCGACAAACGATTAAACACTTGACCGTCTTAAGCCTAACTACACCTCTTTGTGACAACTGCCACGTGAAACGTCGGAAGTTCATCATTTATTTTACAGGTGAATGACCGGAAACACGTGTTCCTGTTGTCATATTCCGAATAAAATGATGTTCTAACTTGATTAAACTCTAGATTACCTATGTTAATTAGTTAATGGCCCGGTGTTCAGAGGTGGGGTATAATATACGAAAGGTGTGCGCTAGCAAATGTGATTAGTTAATTAAAATGTAATATCAACTTGAATTTAGGGTTTTTAAATGAAGTACTTAAAACATTTCTAACGCATACATGAAAAGTATTCTGAAATATACTCGTAAATCCTATACCTCGCCTATCCATTAACACTTTATAGTGCACTAGTCTCAAAAATGACCACCCTATAGCACTATCTCTTTGTATTTTTTCTCGTATAGAATTTTTCGTACTGTATAATGGCGTTGAGGCTTTAACCCAGCTTCTTTTCTAGTCTTACCCGTTAAAGGGTTAAAAGAAGATTCTTCAATATACTGCAACATTTCTAGTGAATGTCAATTAGAGCTTGGTTTCTAAAATATTTCTCACTTCAAGTACCTATTCATAGACGACTCACTATTATTTGCATTATTTTGGTACCAGGAACCGGATGTTGGAACTGTCAGGTGTTTGTAAGGCGTAAAGCAAAAATGAGTCGTCATCGTAAGCGTAGTGATCAAACCTGGATTTTCAGTCAAACCATGAAATAGCCCAATTGTTTGAAATGTTCTGTACTATTTATGTAATACTCAATATTTTATGTACCTACATACCGAATAACGAAAAAAGAACTGTTCTTTTGTATGGATATAATACCAGTACCTGATCCCTGGGTAGCACTTCCCTGCTAGTCATGATTTTACCGGCATTGACGTAAACCAAAAGAGTCGCATACCATTATTTGATAAAAGATTGACGATGGGCAGCAGCGTCATCATAGTGGACACATTACTGCGATCGCGAATCCGCTTGCCCAGCGTTGCGATTATGGACATTTATCTCCTAATGCGTCTATCATCATCATCATAAGCAGCCCGTTGCAGTCCACTGCTGGACATAGGCCTCCCCCAAGGTACGCCACAGAGCTCGGTCTGCTGCTTTATGCATCCAGTTTCTTGCAGCCCCTTTATGCAAATCATCCCGCCATCTAGCCGGATGGCGTCCCACGCTACGTTTACCAAGACGCGGTCTCCACTCCAGAATACGCTCGCTCCAGCGGTTATCGGTTCTGCGACATATGTGGCCAGCCCTTTGCCACTTCGACCTACTAACTTTCAGAGCTATGTCGGTCACCTTGGTTCTCTGGCGGATCACTTCGTTTCGAATTTTGTCTATACGCATAGTTAATAGGAGAGGCCTACGTCCAGCAATGGACTATCATAGGCTGATGATGCGACGGCATCGGCAACAAATGATAAAGACGGGATCATCATATCATAAGCCTACACTATCAGATTACTATGGTCCCGCTTATGCCGTGTATCGTGCCACGCTTCACTTTTGCGCTTGCGTACCTACTTGTCAGAACGTGATGGCAATAACGATAAACATGGGAAGCCAAGAGGAGTACATTGTTAAAATTATGCTAACACCACGCGAGCACGTTGTAAAAGCTAAAATATTATACATTACCATATCACTAAATATTTTTAAATATATAAGACGAGAAACATAATTATCTCGTACCTACTGAGAGTGGGTTATATGATTTAATAAGGCTATTTTGACCACATTAGAAACCCAAACTTTCTCGCCTAGTAATTATGTATACTGTCTATATTTATAAGAAGTTCGTTAATTGAAAAACTTGTATAAGATTATTGGCAATAATAATAACTTAAGCAATATAATTTCATTAAAAGTTTTATGTAACTAAACACACGTAATCTTTAATTAATCTTCAAATAACACTTACAATAATTTTATGATAACACTCATAACACTCAAAGAGTCAGCACTATAAATTAATAAAATTAATAAATAATTTGGGACATCGTACACAAATTAACATAGACCCACAGTAAACTCAATTGGACGGCTTGTGATGTGGGTACCAAGCGACGATAGACATAAAGATACTTAAATAGACATACCGCCACGATTAAGAAACAAATATTTATAATAAATAAATACACAAATAATGTACTCGCCGGGATTCGAATTCCGAACCTCCAGCTTCGTAGACAGGGTCACTACCAACTAGACTACGGGGCCTAACAAACTATACCTACTCTTGGTTATACCACGAAATAAAACTATGAAAAACGGATAAACTTAACTTCATCCCGACGTTTGATTGAAATTCAATATAAAATTTCCTCCATTGTCAATCGCCCGCAGACCACGAACCCTGTAATGTGTTCGAAACGTCGGGATGAACTTAAATTTAATTAAATACGCAATTTTACCCGGTTTTCATAGTTTTATTTCATGAGTAATCCTCGTGGTAACCGAAGAAAATACCACATTATAGCTGCCAAATGTTCAGAGCACGCTTTTAACCAAAACATGATGATTGATGAGCAATCACAACAGAGAAAACTGGTAGAAATTTTGGTTGTTCTATATGTTAAAATGCTTTTACTAAGTAACAAGGTTTGAGAAAATGGAGAGGAAATAATTTCCAGCTGGACTTGTAGGTATCTAAAATATATACCTACATACACGTAACAATTCACGCCGATAAATACGATTTGTACACAATAACAATTTACCGATTACGGCATTATTTCAATGAAGTTGAAGTCTGAAAAAGACTTTACAAAAAAAATTACGCTTTGTAACATAACAGACTTTCAATTTTATTTTTCAAGTAAGTAAAATATATATTTTTAAAAATCTTAATTGAATCTGGCATGTATCGTTCTGTGTAAATTGATAGTCACTTCAAATCATAATCACGCCGCCCATATTTATTTTTGTTATTTTGTGACATCCCCATTTCTTCATGATACAGGGTGACCGTGACCGTATACCGACAGACTTTACCAATGCAATTTTGATGTCAAAGGAAGTAAAAAAAAATTTAAATACTTTTTTGTGATATTTTGATTTTTTCAATTGATTGATCGATTTGATTTTGTGAAAGGAAGTAAAAAAAATTTAAATACTTTTTTGTGATATTTTGATTTTTTTTATACATGATAACATGAGTAATAAATTGCAGGAAAAGATTTGTTTTTACTTTTTCTCTAATCAGTGAGTATATCGAGATGGAAACTACTAGTGTAAGAATTTTAATCGTGCAGGCATTTTTCAGTGACTTGTGATGAAAATAGTTTTTTTTTAATAACATGTCATTGTCTATTATAAATATTAGATGTCATATACCAAAGAAAAACGACCAAGATCACCTATGTCCGAGGTGGGGATCGAACCCACGTACTCAGCTTTCGCGGCTGATGCCTGTACCCCTCGGCCACTCGGTCTTAGCAACCACCGGTCAAATTTCTCGGGTATATGCAATCCCTTACAAGGCTAGGCGCCTTTGACCATTCTCTGAGGGTAAGCAATACATGCCTGCACCTCCTATTTAGAATACTTTACAGTTTGCTAGAATAGCTAGAGAGAACTGGTGCTGCCATCTATTGAACATATTGCGAAAGTACAAATCAAATTATTTATTAACTAAATATTTTTGATTCGTACTTTTAGGCTACAATAAATTAGAAACTAGGAGGGATCTGGCGCTTGCTTGTTACCTGGTTAAGGTGCTCCGGGGTAACATGTACAATCCGGAGATTTTGCAAAAGCTGAGTCTTTGTGTGCCAGAGAGATACACTGAGCGGCGGCGGAGGCCACAGCTGCTGGCAGAACCAACTGGTAGGACCAACCTGCTCCGTAAGGCGCCTCTAAGCCGAGCCATTCGTGTTCTGAATCTGGTTGCCGACAAAGCGGATTTATTTTATTGCCCTATGTGGGAATTTACTAAAATTTGTTTGTATGTGTTGTGCTTTTAATTAATTTGTTTATTGTGTGTGTAATTTATTCAGTTTATTGTATTTCTGTAGTTTTAGGTATTAGTTTAAGGCACTATTGTATTAGGATCTCCTGTAAAAATAGTTGCTTTTATTAAATAAATAAAATAAAATAAAATAAATTTTTCTCCAGTAGTCACACTACTTAATACTATATAAATTATAAATATTAGATGTCATATACTAAAGAAAAACGACCAAGATCACCTATGTCCGAGGTGGGGATCGAACCGACGTACTCAGCTTTCGCGGCTGATGCCTGTACCCCTCGGCCACTCGGTCTTAGCAACCACCGGTCAAATTTCTCGGGTATATGCAATCCCTTACAAGGCTAGGCGCCTTTGACCATTCTCTGAGGGTAAGCAATACATGCCTGCACCTCCTATTTAGAATACTTTACAGTTTGCTAGAATAGCTAGAGAGAACTGGTGCTGCCATCTATTGAACATATTGCGAAAGTACAAATCAAATTATTTATTAACTAAATATTTTTGATTTGTACTTTTAGGCTACAATAAATTAGAAACTAGGAGGGATCTGGCGCTTGCTTGTTACCTGGTTAAGGTGCTCCGGGGTAACATGTACAATCCGGAGATTTTGCAAAAGCTGAGTCTTTGTGTGCCAGAGAGATACACTGAGCGGCGGCGGAGGCCACAGCTGCTGGCAGAACCAACTGGTAGGACCAACCTGCTCCGTAAGGCGCCTCTAAGCCGAGCCATTCGTGTTCTGAATCTGGTTGCCGACAAAGCGGATTTATTTTATTGCCCTATGTGGGAATTTACTAAAATTTGTTTGTATGTGTTGTGCTTTTAATTAATTTGTTTATTGTGTGTGTAATTTATTCAGTTTATTGTATTTCTGTAGTTTTAGGTATTAGTTTAAGGCACTATTGTATTAGGATCTCCTGTAAAAATAGTTGCTTTTATTAAATAAATAAAATAAAATAAAATAAATTTTTCTCCAGTAGTCACACTACTTAATACTATATAAATTATAAATATTAGATGTCATATACTAAAGAAAAACGACCAAGATCACCTATGTCCGAGGTGGGGATCGAACCGACGTACTCAGCTTTCGCGGCTGATGCCTGTACCCCTCGGCCACTCGGTCTTAGCAACCTCCGGTCAAATTTCTCGGGTAACTATATGCAATCCCTTACAAGGCTAGGCGCCTTTGACCATTCTCTGAGGGTAAGCAATACATGCCTGCACCTCCTATTTAGAATACTCGTTCGTTGTTTCGGTCGTTCTTCTTTGGTATATGACATCTAATATTTATAATTTATATAGTATTAAGTAGTGTGACTTCTGGAGAAAAATTAAATCTAAGCCGAATCCATAAAAGTTCATAGGACATAATAGTCTCAAAATGTGGTCAGGAATACGCCTTTCAAGTTTGTCGAGTTACTCACTATCCATCCTGCATATTGCATTAAATTTAATGGGAACCATTTAGACAGGTCTCTTCAATTGATTTTTGGCATTATTGAAGGACCCTGCTGCTTGATAATAATGCTGTTTAGGTATACTATTTAAAACGAAAATTAAAAAAGCTCTAGCAATCTGGTACCCACTTTAGGCAACCTTTCCCCGTGTCATTAAAACCTTAATCAGTAGTAAAAATAACCTCAAGATACTTCACAGGCTTTTTCATGAATCTCCAAAGCTTTAATTAAAAGCTAATTAATGTCAGTTCTGCCTTACACAAAGGACGTAACAAATGCCCTTTTACTATTAAAACATTACATTTCAAATACGTGAGCGGAGCCAAAGACATTTTTTCAGTTCCAAAAAGAATTTGAGTCAACCATTTAATAAGCTTTGAAGATGTTTATTTGAAATTCAACAAATAAATAAAAGACCGTGTTGTGTCTAAATAAAAGAGTGCTTAGTGTCGGGACGTAAATAGTCCTCATTTCTATGGTATTATTTTTCCATTTATAGCAGGCGCCGGTATTATCAAAATGCTTACTGTGGTTCTCCTTTATCCTGAACGTATGAATTGGTATTTTGCGTTTATCAAGAAAATAAGGTTTATAAATAATGTCTTACAGACAACATGGGTAGTTACGAGGTGATAATGTTTTTGAATAAACAGAACCATCTACCTATGCGTATTGCTTACAAGTTTTCTTCTCAGGAGTGATAACATTTTTGTTAATGTAACATAATATTGAACGTATTGCGAAAACACAAAATCAAGTTATTTATTTACTAAATATTTTGATTTGTACTTTTAATTTTTCTCCAGTAGTCACACTACTTAATACTATATAAATTATAAATATTAGATGTCATATACCAAAGAAAAATGACCAAAATCACCTAATGTCCGAGGTGGGGATCGTACTCGTATATCGTACAGGCATCAGCCGCGAAAACTGAGTACGTGGGTTCGATCCCCACCTCGGACATTAGGTGATCTTGGTCGTTTTTCTTTGGTATATGACATCTAATATTTGTAACATAATATGTTAAAATAACCCTAGAAATCATTAATATTCGTGTTTTTTTTATGCAGGTAACAGTTTAAGTGTCAATAGGTAGTCCAATAATTCTAATTAAGTGAAATCCCTACTATTATTATTATTGCTACTAGTATTCCAACTGTTACTGGTTTAATTGAATTACATACGAGTGTAGCCCTCATTTTGGCGAACGAAACAAAACATGATCTTGATTTTTGATATTTTGACTTTATTGTCATTTTAGAAGATGCGATGCCGACGTCGTCTCCACGACAGGTTTATTCTATCTACCAGAAAACGGGCTCGCGTCTGCAGAAGCTGAAATATTTTTGGGCCAGTATTTTCAGAGTATTTTAAGCCTAATTTTCGAAAACAGCCCATCACTTGATTTATCCACCCTCGCATTCCTAAAATTCAAGTAGGTAGAGCCAATTTTGCGATATTAATTTGATTTTGTTTTTTAACAGCTATTACGGTACATTAGGAACTTGTGTAAGGACATCAAGTGGCAACACTCGTCATGAAAAGGCATAAGTTCCGATTTAGCAATTCCTCTAACTTGTAAGTGTAACATTATGCTTTTAGCACAAGGTTGAATATAGATACATCACATACTCACAGAACCGACCTAATGCCTCTCATGTCGAGTTGGGACATTTTGACGAAAAGTAAGGAAGTCGCTTTTCTTTTTCATCGAATTATTTACAACTCTTTTAATTGCGATCTTAATAGGAAAAAAGCGTTAAATATCAACAGCTTCCTATATATTTCATGCCGTCTATTCTTGAAACTATGATAAACTTTGAAAGCTGGAAAAATCGGATTCGGAGTGAAAAACATTTTTTGTTCATTTACTTTTAAAATATGTACCTATGAGTATAATGTAGGTACATTACCTACACATACTCGTACATTTACAATTTTTTTCAATTTGGTATTTTTATATATCTTTTCCTTTTAACGTAAATATAGAGTATAGTATTACTATTATAAATATTCTTTACTACTCAGTGTCTGGAATGCAACGACCACATGCCGAACCTTCAACCCACGCGAAATGATGATTAAATTACCCACCTCCCCTTGAGTGATTAATGTAGGTAATTTGACTAGTGTTCGGCACCAATAGGGCTATCACAAACCACAATCGACAAGTTCCATCCCTGGCACACTTACGTATGAATGTACAAGTGCAACAGAGAGGCTACATTTCGATTGTGGGTCGTAGTAAACCAACAGTACCGTTTACTCACACCCATTGTTTTCAAAGGAAGAGTTAATTGATAAGAGGGCGTGGGCTTCGAAATGAACGAATCGAAAATCAGAATAAATTTTGCTTGTGAATTATTGTAGAAGAAATACGCAATGAAACGGACGCGTTGTGGAACGGACACCAATGATCTCTTTAAAAAATCTAAATGAACATGGTGCATTATCCAGGGTCATCAGTGTTGCCAATGACCAAAAAAAAGAATATGTTCGTTCAGATTTTTTAAAGAGATCAAATGGTATCCGTTCCATAACGCGTCCGTTTCATTGCGTATTCCCCCTATTTGAACAACTAAAGTTTTTAATTTATCTAATTAACGTATAGTTCGGGAAATATTATTTGACCGATTGTTATCTTACTTACGACCTTTTGTTTTGCGTTAACACTTACTAGACAATCAGCAGTCTAGCCCTTTTCTATTGTTAATGATGCAAAACAAAAGGTCGTAAGTAAGATAAGAGTCGGTCAAATAATATTTCCCAAACTATATACCTACTACCTACTCGTACTGTTACTTGGTAAGTTATTCTACTTAGATATTTATCATGTTTTCCTGTGTCCCTATTTTTCCTCTCCCTTTTTATCCTTTTCTTATAATATTTAACGCTGTAACAATACAGATTTCTTAGAAACACGCGCGGCGCGCGGGCTCGAATACTTTCTCGCTCGCACATTCGTCCATCTCATCACGAGGCCGCCGAAGATATCCGAGCGCGCACGAATCCAGAGCGCAGGGTATAAAAGCCGACGCCCGCGCCGTAATTCTTCACTTAGCTAGCGACTGCCTTAGCGATAGGTACAACCCTCTGTCCTCTGGCAAGTCTCACTGAGTCTGGGAGTTCGATAGCGTCCTAGCAGTCTTCTCCCATATTCACCCTAGGTCTTAGCTAGTGCCTTGGCGATAGGTTCACAGACTGTCCCTTGGCTATTTGTATCGGCAGTGGAGGGTTCAACCTTGCCACCCACTGTACGACTTAACGTAGCTAGGAAGTTCCAGTTATGAATGAACAGTTAATGTATCTATACCTATACGAATAACCCGAATAAATGTAAACGTTGACATTGGCGTTTAACTCATCTCCCAAGAGGCGCCTACCCTACAAATTGGCGCCCAACGAAATAACTACCCGCTCGATTGGAAGATTAAGTTGCATCTACCCTATATTTTTTTCTCAAGTACCCCACATAAAATAAATATAAAATGGCGGAAGGAGATACGAATAAGGAGGGGGACGGCGAAGTGTCTACAAAGAAGGTAGTTTCAATTAAATCAAAGGTGAAAACGACAGGAGAAAGACAGGCACAAGCGCCACCAGTGTCTTCGATACATTTATCCGAAGAACAGTTTGCAAGATTATTAAACAACGCCTTTCTAACATGTCTACGAAGAATTTTGTTCCGCGTACTATTCGATTCCATGGCAAAAATGACCGCAATAAACTGGAAGAGTCTATCAAGAAAGTTCTGTCGAAATGGGCCACCGAAGAGCAAGCTGCATACAAAACATCGAAAATTTGCACTTACCTTATCGCCAATATCGAAACAACCAGATTTTCAGCCGTCATTTACGGTCAAAACAGATGCTTGTAACTACACCAATGGAGCAGCTTTACTCCAGGGGGAGGGCATTGAGGAACGCCCTATAGTTCAAGGATCAAAGGAAGAGAATGTAACAATACAAAGTCCTGGTTTTCTCATGGGACGTCATCGAGCATCAAAGGAAGAGACTGTAATATTACAGAGTCCTGGTACTCTCACAGGACGTCATCGGGCATCAAAGGAAGAGACTGTAACAATACAGATTTTCCTGGTACTCTCACGGGACGTCATCGAGCACCAGAGGGGGAGACTGTAACAATACAGATTTCTTAGAAACACGCGCGGCGCGCGGGCTCGAATACTTTCTCGCTCGCACATTCGTCCATCTCATCAAGAGGCCGCCGAAGATATCCGAGCGCGCACGAATCCAGAGCGCAGGGTATAAAAGCCGACGCCCGCGCCGTAATTCTTCACTTAGCTAGCGACTGCCTTAGCGATAGGTACAACCCTCTGTCCTCTGGCAAGTCTCACTGAGTCTGGGAGTTCGATAGCGTCCTAGCAGTCTTCTCCCATATTCACCCTAGGTCTTAGCTAGTGCCTTGGCGATAGGTTCACAGACTGTCCCTTGGCTATTTGTATCGGCAGTGGAGGGTTCAACCTTGCCACCCACTGTACGACTTAACGTAGCTAGGAAGTTCCAGTTATGAATGAACAGTTAATGTATCTATACCTATAAGTATAACCCTAATAAATGTAAACGTTGACATTGGCGTTTAACTCATCTCCAAGTCGCCTACCTTACAACGCTTAAATATTTATGACTTCTGCTATCATTGCTTCATGTTATTCGTAATATTTTTTTACCGACTACACTAATGAGCATAATAATTTTGGCGAATTCATATAGATATTGTCGTTGAATAACTTCAAAGCAGTATTACTCGGGTAAAATTAAGTTATTTTTTTAGACAATTATGATTTTCGTCTGATGTAAAAAATAAACTGATCAGACCTTGCTAATGGTATTCAGAGAATGTTCAATTTAGTTAATGTATTAGTAGTCAAGGTTTTAATATTTAATTTACTTTAGCACTAAGTAATTTGTATGAACGTTGAAAGTGTTTAACCTGCTTGAAATTATGTTTTTACCTCTCCTGTTCGGAAACTTTAATTTTCGTTAGTATATAGCCGGGTGGAAAATTGCTCAAGAAATTATACCTAATAATTATATTCAAACATCTGGACGGTTACAAAATAAATTTGTTCCACAGTTTCAGCCCAGTAGCTGTAGGTACAATGAGTTGGCAAGTATGAGTAAGGTTTGCGTTTCGTTTACTCGATACGTAAAGCAGTTTATCGCGTGTTCACTGATTTGTATTGGAGCGAGAGTGATATCAAGGTATCGTCGTTGAGATTGAAAATTCCCATAATATGAATTCAAAATTTAAGAAAACAGCACTGTGAGCATGTACCTACTTGGAATCGATTTTTCAGTCCCTGAATTGCGTACATAACAGAATTGGCAACTAAGGCTGAATGGTACACTGTGTTCAGACTTAAATTGTGCGAATAACGTACCTATAGGTATCGTCGTCACCAGCCTATGATAGTCCACTGCTGGACGTAGGCCTCTCCTATTAACTATGCGTATAGCAGCATTAGGAGGTAAATGCCCTATGCCTATAGGTATACCTAATACTAAATTTCCCCGAGGAACGAAATGTAGTATTCCATTTTATGGGAATGTCCTTAACAAGTCCAACCAGTACCTAACTTGTCTTGCACAGGTAAATTGACAGATTACGACAAGTAAAAAAATCGCGTGGTGACGGCCGCGTGGTGACGGCAGTAAGAATACATTTGTCACCACCCCAACTCCTACTGCGGGTGTCGTAAGAGTCGACTAAGGGATTGAAGTGTCACTGACCATTTTTAAAAACGATTGATGATGGGCAGCAGCGTCATCATTGTAGACACATTACTGCGATCGCCAATCCGCTTGCCCAGCGTGGCGATTATGGGCATTTACCTCCTAATGCGTCTATACGCGTAGTTTAATAGGAGAGGCCTTCGTCCAGCAGTGGACTATCATAGGTTGATGATGATGATGATGAAAAAAATCGTAATCTGCAGCGATTCAACAGGCACCTGTATTTATAAGACTGGCTTCAATTTATACACAAAGATTCCAAAAAGCTAGCCTTGTCAAAGCGAATTAGCACAAAGTGATTATGAGCGCTTGAAACGATCACTCGCCACATGCCGCCGTTCCCACGCCAAGTTGCTTCTCATAACATTCTGCCTCGATAACCAAATTCCCGCAATGCTGCTACATGCCCGAAAGAAACCATTGTTGACTTTGGAACGTCGTTTAATATACCTACTCCTCGTTACCAAGTTTATTTAAATTTTTAGAACACCTACTGTTTGTTACAATAGTGATTACTTCTGGAAACACTGTTTCATTTTTAGAATTATAACTAACGTGAGACTCAAACATATTTAAATATTTATCAAATTGTACTAACACGTTGGGCTTTGGTCGCGGATACTCCATGATGAGGATCCTCTAAATAGATCGAAACATAGCAATTACCGACTTAAATTACGTGAGTAACCCGTTTAATAAAATATTTAAATACACTGTTTCATAATAATTTGTAAGCTCTTATACATTAACTCGTAAAGCATGCGTTAATAATTTAAGCATATCCTATGCTTGTACCTACCTAGTTACCAGATACAGTAACCTCGGTTTAAGTACCTAGTTGTGATTTTTTATTCAACTGACAGAGTGACATTTTCAATTTGTTAGCTTAGCCTTCAGGTATAAACTATGGGGAGTATGTAGGTACTTTATGAAACTGGTACATAATCAGAGAACTCAAAACACGAGTGCAAAACTTAATTATAGGGAATAATTGCATGAATCACTTTATGTTCACACATTTTTACTACACATGAAACAGTGTTTCGGGCATGTATCAGTTGAGAATTATCACCCGCCGCTGAACATAAAGCTCTCTTACCTCCGCTAACCTTAAAATCATTTAGATAGCCGCGCCCAAACCATTAGAACACCCTTGACAGTGTATTCCAAAGAAATTTCCGCAAAGCCAACTTTCATCTCCTGTACCACAAATTAGCCAACACGGATTGGTCTTCCCTTTGCAACATCAGTGAAGTAAGGCTGCACAGACTGTTTTTACGTGATTTTAGATAAAACTATTACAGAATGTGTACCACCGCCCATTAAACTTCCTAGGAACGGACCAAGTCAACAATACCCGCAGTGGTTTATAGCAGAACTTATTGAGCTTAACAAACTAAAAAATCAATATCACAAGGTGATTAAACATCTACAATATCTACATAGTATGAAGCTGTGGTGCCAACATATTATGTCATATCATCAACCTAGAAAAAAATATAATACGCGACCTCACCACTTTTTGGAAATACACTCTCGGTCAAAGAATACGGGTCGAGTATAATACGAGTATTTCACAGAAAATCCTGTAGAACGTTGTTTTGAAATAGATTTTTTAAAATGTTTACAAATAGGATAAGTGGAATCGAATTTAATATCCAATAGTATTGAAATTGTTTTTTACTTCTCATGCTCAAAAATTTCACCTTTATGTCGCGCGTAGACGACATAAAAACGCATTTTATGGTCTAGAGCATAAAAGTATTTTTTTTCCTAAGGCTAAGGTAATCGGTCCCAACAGCCAAACAGTTAAAACATTGCACAATTTTATTGAGCAACAAAATGGTATAGCTGACAAAACTTGTTGTATTATTTTATTTCTATTAAGTACAATATTAGAATTATGTATTTTATGTCATTCAATTTAGTAAATCACATTAAATAGATATCGATTATCGTTCAAAAATGATCCGAAATGATTGACTTGGCAGAAAACCGAGCAACTGAAACTCTGATCACAGGTTGAAAATGAAAAAAAAAAAAAAAAATGAGTTGGCGGGTATTGGTTATACACCGTGTTTTTATTGATTTCTGTTAAATTTAAGAGAAACTTATTTAGGTCAAAAATAATCAATTTCTCTAAGAAACTAGTGTCTTTAACCGATACTGTTATTGAGTTATTAAAAAAATAAGTTTAATGACTGAACAAGTGTATTGCCTTTATTACATCCTAATGTTACTTATTTTGACATGTACCTTCAGCAGCCGTCAGTCGCCTGAGATGTTATTCTTAAGGTTCTTACACACTTGCCAATGCAATTATTAGGTTTGCAAAACGAAAAAAAAAAGTTTTTTACGAAATTAACGAAAGCCCATATACCAGGCGACTTTTATTAATGTCCCAAGTAACCTGTCCAATTTAACGGAAATCAATAAAAACACGGTGTATATTTATTTTTCTTCTTTCGATTTATGACAACTTCGTTGTGTAAATTGCAGTGAAAATGTGTTTTACTTTCCTCGCAAACGAAGTGGAAAGCAGAGTGTACAACATGGGCATAAATGTCCATTTTTTATCCTCGTCTACTATTTTATATACTATATAAAAATGGATCGCTTTGTGCCCTTGCTGTACAATCTACTATTTTCTTCGAATCCAAAAAACATGTAATTTTGTCATGATAATATAGCTCTGGATGCGGGTGGCGCAGGACCGGTCATTGTGGCGGTCTTTGGGGGAGGCCTTTGTTCAGCAGTGGACGTCTTTCGGCTGATATGATGATGATGATGATGATGATGAATATAGCTCTGTAGATATAATGTAAAAATACCAAGACAAGATTAAAAAGCTCCCTTTTCCGTACATTTTAGTTGGTCTTTTTTAGGATGTTTACATCCTAAAATTTTACCTGCACTAATCGATCTAATGACCATTTTATGATATTTTTTCGAATTATTACTTCAGGAACCTAACAATATAATATGATTTTAAAAAGGATTCTATATATCCTGTAAATACCTGTTCACGACACTCACAACTTGTGAGTTTTGGCAATATCACAACGCAGGACGTGGCGGACTTTTTTGCAAACTTCTTGAATTATGTATTTCTAAAAAACCGACCAAGTGCGAGTTGGACACACACGCGAATGTTCCGCACCGTTATAAATTTATCGTGAAAAATACAGTTAACCCATTATAGACTGAGTTTTTTTGAGGTCTCCGATTCATGTAATTTTTTAATATGTTGATTATAGTCGTATCTTTAACGATATTTATATACTAAAAAAATTGTGTGACCTTCGGTTTTTGAAAAAAATGCTGGTACCATATGGAACCGCTAGGCTCTTACATAGGTAAACATTGGAAATTACTAATGGAATCATTATGTACCTACTTATTTAATATCTAATCTCATTTATTTAATAAATCTTAATCTATATTTTCATTAAAAAGTAAGTAATATCAATTGGGATACCCTATTTAAAAAAAATATCGTTTCAGTTATGGTTTCATGGTATGTCTACATGACCACTGAATATTATAATATAAATTCCTGATTGTCATTGTGTGCAATTTGCATTATTTATAAATAATTAAGCATATTTTTGTCAGAATCTACATGGAAACCTGTGGCGGGATCTAAAAGCACAATTTTAAGGCTCAAATTTTGATAGTGTTTCAAAATGACCATTTGGCTTTATAATTTAAAGTACATAAACTGCCTCAAAAATTCTATAAATACAAAAAAATACGTTTATATAATAAAGACACAATTAAAATATTTAATTAATGTTAAATAAGCATGCTTAATGTACACAAATTAACTTAAAATATTTCACACAATAAATTAATAACGCACAGGGAACGGCTAGCGATCCCATTTGGTACCAGTAATTTTAACGAACAATATTTATAATATTTATACTTACCTGATTATTTTGAATAATTTATTTAAAAGCAATATCGTTACACTACATGGTTTTTCAATAATATTGATAGTGTGTTCATGAGTAAATAAAATATTAGAAAAAACTTTAACCGCGTGTCCAACTTTCTTCGAAAATTTGCAATGCACTAAGTTTAACCTTCTATCACACCCAACTTCGGTCAATAGGGTATAATTCTGGAACGTTATAAGTGGCACCGTATCCTTAATAATAATATCTAATCAATGAAATATCGTTTAAAGCGCCGTAAGTTGGAAAAAGTTGCAAATTTTAAACTCGCAAAAAAGTGGTCCCGTATGGTACCGCTAGTCTAAAATGGGTTAAATCTCAAAAACTGTAAGAGATAATTTTATCAAACCAAAAATCGTTGAAAGAGTTTATTAATGTGCATAACATATTTTTTTATTTTATTTTATACCACGTAGTTAAAAAAATAGAGGGGGGAGGGGCACTTTTTACGACATTGAGAGCTGATATCTCGAAAACGGTTCGCTTAAATAAAAATATGTTTTATATTGTTCTTAATCATTTTCAAAGACTTTTCTACTTATAGCCCACACGCCTATGTACACCTAAAAAAATTCTACCCTTCAGTCAGATGTATAAAGGGCCCCAAACCCAATTATTTTTTTTACAACATAGTATAATAATTAACTTCAGTAGCGGTTCAACACAACACATATCCTTACCAAATTTCATTACTGTAGCATTTACAGTTTCCGAGTAAATTGGCTGTGACAGACGGACATGACGAATCTATAAGGTTTCCGTTTTTGCTACTTTGGCTACGGAATCCTAAAAATCCCCCTCCTTAGAGTTAATTATATAAAAAAATTAATAAAATAGTCACATATTTAACAAAATATTTTCTACGGCTACCACAATAGTTACTCATGAAACAAAACTATTTTAACCGGATGTTATCGCGTGTATTAATTAAATTTAACTACATCCCAACGATTTGAACACTTTTCAGGGTTTGTGGTCAACGGGTACTGACAATGGAGGAAATTCACCCACTCGTAGACCATACATATGATATACGCGATATAATCTGTTAAAATAGTTTTACTGCGTATTTAACAGTTAGAGCACATTAAGTACAGGTGAGTACTTACTAAAGTTTTATGACTACCTAGTTCATAACTGCATTTTCAAAATTATGCACTGGCTAACTAACAAGCCGTGCCATAAATTATATGGCTACCAATACGGCACTGTCTAATAATAACTGACAGGAAGTCCCTTTGAAAGAAAAACGGTGAGAAACTTTTTGGAAGTTGAAAGTTGTGTATAAATTCAAAGAATAAGCGTCTTTTGTGTCGATACAGTTAGGTAAGTATACTTATAGTAGGGGAAAGCTATAAATGTGTTTCTAGTAAGGGTCACGGTCCATACAAAGTTGAGAAAAATTGTGCGCTGCGAGTTACAGTTTTGTAATTTTAACCAGAGCTAGAGGGTCTCAAAATAGTTGTTTTTAGATGTGGAGGGAAAACCAATTCCCCCCCTGAGCGCGGGGGGAGGGGGGGTGACAGTGCATGCGGAAGGGTTGTGTTTAATTTTTTTTTATTAATTAATAAGGTCTACTATGCGTTGTTTGGTATCATTTTCGAGTAAAACGGACCTGGAATATCCATTTTTTATCATAAACATGAGCAATTTCATACAAAAATGTAGATTTTTTGGAGTAAAAGTAAAAAAGTTACCGTTCTTATTTTAATTTAAGCGTCATATAAGTATTAAAAAACAAACTTATCCAAATTATAAAAATAGTGTAAGATAGTATATTTATTGCAGATTTTAAAAAAATATACACATTTAGTAGTCTTTCGTACAAAAATTCACTGTAATAAAAATTTACCTGACGCGTACCTCCAACAAAAACCTCCGCGTAACCTCAAAAAAGAGACTTTTGTGCCGGCATCTGCTCATAGATTATACATATTTTTGTACTTACATATTTATTATTGCTCATATTACAATTGTAAATATTTATTGATATGAAAGTAAATTGAATATTTTCTGATCTTCTTTTTAGGGTTCCGTAGCCAAAATGGCAAAAACGGAACCCTTATAGATTCGTCATGTCCGTCTGTCCGTCTGTCC
>JALPQI010016093.1:0-27912 GCA_025490895.1 Thaumatotibia leucotreta | reverse complement strand
CGCTTTGTACGTACTAGCGTAAATACTGTCATATATAATTTAATTACGTTTGTTTTGGTCACTCGATATGTTGATTATTATGTGACTGAATAATGTATTGCTTGACGAGTTTCAGAAGTCAAACATAATAAAACTTTGTACATTTGCTGAGCGGACAAGCAATCTTAGCATTTATTGAGGACGGGGTTTAAAGTTCCAATCAAAATCATAATATTGGGGATTTATCGGTTTTTTTACTCTTATAGCCTTTGGTCCAAGAAGGGTTGTTGTTTTGTGTTTGTAGAACACTCAGCTCCAGGAGCTGGTCCCCACTAGACCTATTTGGCCGATTGTTAGCCATAATAGGATATAGATTGATCTGCATCAAAATTAATATATTCATGAAATATTTAATTTATTTTCTTAAGATTTTGAAACATACAAAAAAATTACATGAATACTGTGATGTATTGTATTTATAATTAAAAATAAAATAAAAAGAACAGGTACGTACTTGGATAATATTCATAGTCATGGAGGAACTAGAGAACATAATTGATGAGACAATTCCGAAGACAGCCACACTAGCAGCGTCGTCGACTCCGGACACGGCCAGCACTAGGGTAGGGATGCCCTTCGACACTCCGTAGCCCTTTTCGCGAAGTCGAAACAGGCAAGGCACAATCACAGCCGGTGACACGGCGGCCACTATCGACCCAAGAAGGAATGCTGCAATAGAAACATCAAATACTATTAGGAACTAGTAAACGGTACATTGTATAAAGTAGGGGAAATCGTGTACTCGTATATCCTGCCTGCGTGTAATTGCCTGTAAATCGTAACATTTTGATTTATGAAACTTTAATTAACCATGAATATTTTTGTGCCAACTTTCGTAGTTGGTAGTGGACCCTGCCTAAGAAGCTGAACCTGAAGAATTGTTTTCAGGAATTGGTTAATCTTGTATTGTTTATAAAATTGACCCTCGCTCAGATTGATTGGGAGTATGATTTAACCGTCTCTCCCTATACTTATTTTATATTTTAAACGAGTGTATATACAAAATACGACTCTGGAATTATGATGATGAATAAAAAAATAAAATATTGATAAAAAGCCTATATGTATACCTAAAAATAATTTTACATTGTGTTTATCAATAATTGCCAATATATTTGCTGATGAACTGCTATAACTACAGCTATGTATATGTACAAATACATATAGTTAGTAGCAAATACTTCTAATCAAATAAAATTATAAGTACTTACCTACTAAATAACTATGTTTCATTCAAAATTTGTTAAGGTTTATTGTAAATGTATTTGTAATAAAAGAGTCGCTTGCATATCCAATCAATTATTGGTACAATATACAAGCATCAGTGGTGTGAATACATCGGATGTTATTAGTGTTATATGTATGTATTATTAGAAGAGGCCAGGTTCTACTTGTACAGACGGCAATTAATGCTACTTTAACGCGCTCCACATGAACATGTTCAAGTTTAATATTTACATACTTATAAATAAATTAACCAAACTAGTACTTAAACTAAATTAAACAGACAAGCAAGTATCTACAGTCTATAACAAAACTAGTTTTAGTGTCATAACTGTTATGATTAGTAATATTATCTCTAAGGATCAAGCCTGATACTTTCCTACTCGCCATGTGTAATTTTACGTAATCGACAATCGTGTAGTAATTAAGTAAGATACATGGTCGACGTACCCCAGTCCCAAGGCAGCGCCAGTAAGAAGTGCGCCAACACTGCACACAGAACACACTCAAAGGTCCACGGTATCAACGCCAGTTTAATCACAGTAAAGAAGAATTTTTTCATTGCGACGGGGTCCAGGTCCAAGCCGGCTCGCGTTAATATTATTGTTAAAGCTATTTTCCTGCAAAAAATAATAAGATAATTAGGTATTTTTTTAACGATCTGAGTGTAATTACTTCAGAAACCTCAGATAAGAACAATTAAAGCACTCAATTTGATTGGGTACCTAAGGGTAAGACTGACAGGTGTGTGGATTATTAATAATTTAAAATCTTGAATGAATACGTACATAATTAAACATTTAACGAACCTTATGTATGAACAGACTTTTTGATAATCTTCGTCAAAGTGGACGAAACCAACGTTTTTCATAATAATTCCTACGATAAGCATTCCTATGAGAGCTGGGAGCGTGGTTATTTTGACCATCAGCCAGCCTCCTAAGTAGGCCGCGATGGTCAGCACGGTCAGCGTGAACAGCTGCCCGCCAGGCGCCGCGGTGTCGCCCATGATGATCCATACACCCGCCCACACCAGTATGCCTGCACCAAAACACTTATATTAACCACCTACAAATAGCCCACTTTCTTCTAACTTTCTACTTCCTTGAAACAAGTATTAATCGATTCATAAAAATCGCAATGGTTCACAGCTTACCAATGATGAATACTGATACGGTTTGTGCGAACTGCCGGTAGGATGGACATAGCGGATAAGGACATATCTTCTGCCAATGAGGAGGCTCCCAAGAGGGAATGCCGGAGTCTTCTTGATGGCACTTCGCGCAACAAGCGTACCACCACGACCTGAAAGCAATCATAAAGTTGTATCCTAAAATGAATGCTATGTATGACTCACTCTGTTAATAGTCACTGCGTAAGTACGCATGCTCACCTTTCTATGTGTTCACTTTGCTGGGATAATGCTTTCTTTGAATAAATAGAGGATGTCGTTGAATATTTCTTATATCTTCCTTCGATGTGCGTTGGTCGATCTGAGAAGCAGACACGAGCGTTACTCGAGACAGAAACGAATACAGTGATGGCAATCGATACAGTTTAATATAGTATTGTCGTATTGTTCATGTCATGTGAACCGTCAACTGTGCTCAAAGACATCTGCTCGTTCATACACCCGCAGCCGTTATTAACTCCAGTAATTCTCCGTTACTTGGAACCAGTTGTTTATTTTAGGAACGATTAAAACTTTGCATGTAACCGTGACAGATATCACTAGTTATTCTACTTTCCATTCATAATCGGATGACTTCAATGAGATTTACATACCTACTGTTATATGCGTTGTCGTAAATAAGTTTAGAAAATCTTTACTTGTAGAAAATCTTTTATTAATATTTCTTATTCAGAGCCACAAGAATAAAAAATGGACGTATTCGTATAATTATTTGGTTTCTTAGTGTGTTTTTGTTGCTAAAAGAAATGTGTGAAAATAGAGCGTACAGCTTTAATGTCAATAAAAAAACATTTCCTTTTTATTACCTACAAATTCTAGGTTTAGAGAAAAATAAGTCATTATAATATCCAATAATACGTATAGGTGGAGCCCTGCAATTTACATGTATTTTACTAGTACAGTCATGTGATGTCATGGAAAAAACGTCTTACCCCAAGATGTATCCAAATCTCCTGCCATAGCATTGTGGAGGTTGCTTTTTCGCCGCGAAGGCCCTTCTGCTTGACTTGAAACGCGGCCATTCCTATAGAAAAAATGTAGGTATTTTAAAATATGGGTTAAAGTCTAATTGTTTTTCGCACTGCTATTTCGACTATCGGCCTATTCGATAGTGCCAGGCTTTAAAAGAAGCCTGTTAATACGTTTTTTACGAAGATAGGTAATGGGATTATTTACTGGAGGCGGATAGTAATAATTAAATTAGTTCAGTATGCTGTCAGTGTTAATGCCCAACTTTTAATCACATAAACCCGTCTAAAGAGTGACCTGTTGACCGTGACCTAGTAATGTATTTTGTATTAGTGGATTCTAGCTTATTTTCAGTGTACACGGGTTACATTGATTACTTAATGAACTAATATTTGGTACATTTTGCGGATTCATCATTTTGTACATTTACATAATATTTAGTCAACTTAAATTGAAATTGAATTCATAATAGTTAATTGTTAACTTTTTATGGATATACCGAAATTTATGATGCTTTCTCAATTACCGTGTGATGGATATACCGAGGTCAATTAATGACACCAATATAAATTGACGTGTCTGTAAATTCTACTGGGATAACATGGTTCCAACCGAAAGTATTATAAACAATGCAAACAATAATCATAGGCACGAAACATTTTGATAACTTCAAAAACGTTTTTTTAATTAAAGCTCGGGATTTTTCCAGACAATTGATATTCAAAACATTCAACATACATACATAAGTATGTATCAAAACTACTAAATTACACGGCACGAATTCATATGTATTTATGTACATATTCATGCGCAAATTGCATTTGCGCGAGCACTAAATCGCCAAGCATTAAAATTATATTTTCTTCAATTTCCATTAACACCTTCGCAGTGGCAATTAGCTTAACTCGTAATGAACCATAATTTGTAAGGGGTTGAAAAACCTCCTACCGCAGTGAATATGTTAACCCTTAATTTGATAATGTATGTCACAATGAACATAGTCTTCGACCCACTTTTGTATTTTTTCAGACAGAATTTTCTGCTCTTTACTATGGCGAAGAGGCTAGAACACACGTTTTTTTTTTAAATTAGCCAAATTAGGGGTTAAAAATAAAGTGTCCTTTTTATTATAGATTCCCCTACAAAATATCTTCAGCATCTGATAGAAAAATCTCCTCCATGGCAAACAAAAATCTTTTACAATAATTAAACATTTTATATTTAATATTGTGTCATGAGACATGATCCATAAAATATATATGAATTATTAATTTGTTATGCATTTAATCGATTGCTAAAGGATTTGCTGGAAGAAAAAGACTCGTTTTCGAATAGGTGGTGTCAAAAAAAAATAAAGACAGCGTTTGTTTTTATTTTTGAACTAGGCTAGCGGTTTCTTCTTTATGCTATTTAATAAATTAAATAAGTTTATTTAATCCTCGTGAAAAATGGTTTACGAGAACTGTAATTGTTGATTACAATTCTTGAATTACCCCAGGGTAAGAACACTGTAGTACATCGATTGCAATAAATATCGATTACTTCTCGTTTGGTTATCTCAACCCTCAAATTCAAGAATCCTGATCACTGTTACATAAACTATTATATGACGGCACCTGCGTATAAAATAACAAGTGTCTTTTCAAAAGGGCTTATTTCCAACTTGTCAATAGAGATTATTTTTATTATGAAAACATAGAAAAAATAACCCTAAACTAAACCCGTTTGAAAAGATACTCCTGAAATGTAATAGGTATTCAAACTAATCAGATCACTTCTTCAATAAAGCTCTCCGATGTCTGAAATACGGTTTATTTTTCTAATGAACAACGATTTATATCGTTTAGGCGGAGGTCGTCATATTCTTAGTAAGTTCCTTTCGAGATAGGTCATGTTCGGTAGATGCCACTTTCTGAGGATGTCATGTTCTGAGAAGGCCGCTTTCGGAGAGCGACACGTTCTAATTACGTCACATTCTTATATCGCCACTTTATGAGTTCGTTGCTTTCTGAGTTTGTCGCATTCGGAGTACGTCACTTTCGCATTTTACGGCGCTCCTGTGCGTTTTCGCAAGTTGACTCCTAAGAAACTAATGATCCTGATCAGGAATGGGATCGATTGGCATCAAAAAAAGAATGCAAAAAAATCAATCTAATTCTATGGAAAAAAGATTTCGACTGTGGTGCTGGTGACCTTTCTAGTACAGTTTGTAGGTTGGTATGGTGATTGGTATCATAAAAAACCAGGAAAATGGACTATCAAAAACTTGATAGGTAGGTATGTGATTTATTTAAGGTTCATTTTTATTTTATAGCAGGTTGAGTAAGGAAAACGAGCAAAAATATGGAAAAAAATATGGAAATTCTTTTTTTGATGCCAATCGATCCCATTCCTGATCAGGATCATTAGTTTATTAGGAGTCAACTTGCGAAAATGCACACGAGCGCCGTAAAATGCGAAAGTGACGTACTCCGAATGCGACAAACTCAGAAAGCGACGAACTCGTAAAGTGGCGATATAAGAATGTGACGTAATTAGAACGTGTCGCTCTCCGAAAGCGGCCTTCTCAGAACATGACATCCTCAGAAAGTGGCATCTACCGAACATGACCTATCTCGAAAGGGATTTACTAAGAATATGACGACCTCCGCCTAAACGTTTCGGCCGGGATCTTATTCTAAGAATCATTTTAAGGTCCGAATATTCCGCGAATTGAATTTGATCTTTTTGTAAAAGATGTTGTCTGTTTTTATTGAGTTTATTACACACTTTACACAGGTAACTGCTTAACTTTATTTGTGAGAGCCTTCACGCTTGCAGCCACAAAAATAAACCGCCATATTCTGTGTTTGAAGATTCAAATATGGTTAACCAATAAACGCATTCTTTTTTTACATAGGTATTTACCGGCATGGTAAAACCATAGCGCGAGTGTGCGCACCTGCACACGTTGCCGAGCTGGTGCATAAGTTATTTGGTATATCTGCGTATACCTACTGATTGTTCTACATCTCGACCAACAATCAACAAAATGCACAATACAATTTGGCCATGCCACTGTCTTTATCCCTTTATTATATATTATTAGTATCATCATCATCACTCATTAACCAATAAAGTTTTTAGGGTTACGTAGCCAAAATGGCAAAAAATGGCCCTTATAGATTATTTAGTGCTCTTAGCCTCTTAGTCATTCACAGCCGATCTACTCGGAACCTACAAGTACTACAGTAATGAAAGATAAGAATATAATGTCTTGCACAAACCTTCCTCATACATAATGGCATTTTTTTTCGATGTACAAATAATAAATGAAAAGGTATTTGAAAATGATAAAATTAAGTTTTTTGGAAGACATTTTCTTTAAGTGTACCGTTTTCGAGATATCAGCTCTCAAAGTTGTTTAAAGTGTCCCCGTAGTGTATTTTATTCAACATTTTTGGTTTGATTAAAATAATGTCTCACAGTTTTAAGGAATATTCATTAACTGTAATTAGGAATTATATTTGCTGCAACGGAACCCTTTGTGTTCGACTCCGACTCGCACAAGGCCGTTTTTTTAATTGATATATTTTTATAGCGTCGTTTTATCTTTCAGGTCTTACGAGTAGACAAAGCGTTTCTGGGAACAAAAGATTAATCAGTGGTCGAAAGTCGAAAGGCGTAATTATTTTGAAGAACTCAGATTATATTATAATGTTTAGGTTCCGTTTTTTATTTGGACCCAAATATCTACTTATTGTGAACTTATTGGACAAAATATACTTATTAACCTGAACGGTTGTAGTGAAGTAGTCTAACAAATTGTCCTTCTATATTTTTCGGAAGACACCGTATTATTATACTGTTAACAACGGATATTGCCAGTAGGTTAATGATGTATATCAATCGTTTTTTGTGACGAGTACATGCCTGAATTTAAAATGAAGAGATTTGATCATCTACAGGCAGGCTTTTATGTAGTGCGTGGCGGACATAAGCGCTCGCGGTAAACCTCCGCGAGACGTCGTGTACTCGCTTGTGAATTGTTGGTCCTATGTGGGTCACATTGGACACTTAGTACCTACTTATATCTATGAACTTAGCCAAACCATATACGGCTTTAAGAATCCTTAGTTATAGCTTAGATTGTCGCTCGTCGCGTTATTACAAGTCGTAAATGTCATGGTTAAGCGAACGATTAATCGTCATGTATCAATTCGCATACCTACTAATATATATGTGGTAATATAATATGTGGGGAAATACACAGTTAGAAAAGTAATGTTTAAATTTAAAACCATTTCTTATTTATTCTACTCAGAAAATATTATAAATCAAATATGCCGATAGTTACTAATAAATAATAACATTCTTTTTGTACCTAACTGAAATATTTTAAATATTGACCGGTTTTCTTAAATAGGAACTGGAATTTTTTTTGCAGAGTTTTACTTTTATTCATGTATTTAGATTAATTTAAAATTAGGGTATTATTAGCCTAGCAGATCTTATAAACATTAAAGGACCGACATAAAGACATAGAAAGTTTGAATACTGAGATGACGCAATAGTCAAACGCAAGTAGGTTTGTTTTATTTAACGATTGAACGGGTGTGCGATACGATAAGGTACCTATGAGAGATCATTCTTGATTTATGAAATGTGGATTGTGACTCATTGTTTACCTATACATATATGTATCTATCGAAAAAAAATGTAACGTTGTACGAGTGAAATGCG
The DNA here is from genome assembly GCA_025490895.1 of Thaumatotibia leucotreta. Taxonomy (NCBI): domain Eukaryota; kingdom Metazoa; phylum Arthropoda; class Insecta; order Lepidoptera; family Tortricidae; genus Thaumatotibia; species Thaumatotibia leucotreta. Next base: position 19,766 of record JALPQI010016093.1, on the reverse strand, counting down.
TACCTAGTCGTAAATGTCGTATATAGTTTCTTTGGTTCAGTTTGTTTAAATATATTAAACTGGTGAGCATTTCTCAAGAATATTGTATACATTCAATTTAAGACAGATTGTGAAATGTTTGTTTAAGTTTCCAATTTGATTACCAATTTTAGAGTTCCCTACCAAAAATGTCCAAAAGGAATCCTTGTAGCACGACTTTATCCTTCATTCTCTTTGTCACATTGAAATTTGGAATAGCTATGAACAACGCTAATGTTAGCAAATTGATTGTAAATACTCTATTTTCTTTATTTTATGTTCTTTATTAAATTAACTATGGAATATTAGTCCTATAAGATGAGGGTGAATTATTTCAAACTCTAGTTTCTAGGTTAAGAGGAATACCTATCTATTATTTGAAAAAACTGAACATTTTAAAACAATGTTTTGGTAGTAAAAATATCCTTTTAAAATATATACGCCATCTCGACACTGGATACGCCGATTAGTATCCCACTTTGCCAATAGATGGCGTTGTACATGGAATGCTCATTTTCAATGTATTCATGATGGTGATGTATTTTTATATTTATATCAGGAATTTACAGTTTGTACTTGTGAGTGTGCTTGAGTCAAATAAACTCGCTCTTGATCGGTTTTTTTAAATTATCATCTCTCTCTCTTGTATATTATAGCGCATAATCAAGAAAATGTACCATGTAGATTAACCGATGGGTGATAAATTCTTTTTAATTACATACACTACTGCAAGAACTTATGAATGAAGAAATAAAAAAAAATAGTAACAAAATAGGAAAATATTTAGTAACACACGCAATTAGCACTAGTACTTATGTACAAACTTTTTGATATCATCCTACACGTGTTCTTTGCATACGAGTCTTAGAATTTGGTTGTAACCCAATACTACATATTTACAAAGCTCCGCTTTAGGTACAGTGCAAAAGTGCCAGTATAACTCTGTCCTCCATTGCGCTTAGTTATTATGAAGCTATGAATCAAATTATACAAAATACAAATGTATGATCGAAAAATAAACGGTTTGCGAATACCTTCACTTTTAGGTAGGTAATTACAAAATCGCAATCAAGATTACAATATTTGCATACCCGGTCAGTTTCAACAGGATTTGGCTAACAACCAGTATCCCTGTACTACCATGTTAATTATTATTATGTGCGCACAGTTTAGCGACAATATTTGAATTAGCAATTTTGCCAGTAAACGTAGTTTTACTTGTTTTTTAACTAAAAAAAGTCTTGCTAATGCCTTAGAAGGTACATGGGAGTTGTTGGGCAAAGTTGTATAAATGTGGATTAATAATCTTTGGAAGTGTAGGTCAGTAACAGACACATAACTACCGACTAGTTCATAATAATATAATAGGACATCACTTCTCGAGTTGTTTTTGTATAAATATTCTCAAAACACGGTTTTTACGCACCGAATTCAATTTTCTTAATCTTATGCTTTAACTTATGAAATCAATTATCAGTTTATACGGGTAGTGTAATTAAAGATGTACCCGTTTTAATGTCAATTAACCTCGTGTGCGGCGAATATTTTTTTCTTATAGTTTTCCCGTACACGGACCAATGCTCCCGCATACGATGGGTTAAGTATTAAATATCATGTGTCATCATCAATAACTGTATGTTTTTAAATAATTACTAGTTCTAATAACTGTCAAGCGATTAAATTTATTTATGTCGAATTTTGTAATATTTTATAACTTAACTATTAAGCTTATTGTTATAAAACTTACCAATGCCGGATGGTGAGAGCTTCTGTCTCAAGGGATGAATCGGATGGTAAGTAGCTGTCGTAGTGACAATTACTAAGGCTGCTGTGAGACATCCTACATGGCACTCAAGGATTGTTCAATAGACGCAAGGAGTTAGCGATAGTAAAGCGTGCGCGGGGGCATACTGCGGAGCCCAGTGCGCTCCATACCTATGGCGCGGTGATTGTGCATCTTAAATAATAAGCGAAGGTTCGGCTGCGACTGAGCCGCCCACCGCGCCTCACCCCGGGCACGTGACTGCCGAGCGCAGCTGAATTTCACCGGCCGGCGAACCGGTCATTGGCCGACATGTAAAAAACTCACTTATGAACAACAGTGAGCCCTGTGCCATAGAAATTTGTGTACGTAGCCCGCGGTCACCGCAACGTTTATGCCGATACGAGGACGACGACTAACTACTTCGATTGTTGGCCGATACGTGCGCGGCGGAAGTCTGCAATGTTGATACGAGAGATCCAAACAACGTTCGTAGGTACCTAAAGCAGAGGCGCCCGCGTCGCTTTGGCGAGGTACAAGTAACCGCTACCCACACCCGCGCACGTTGGCAATTTCGCGCCCTCTGGCACGACACGCGGTGGTTTAGTGCTATGAATCATACCTTACGGTAATAATTAGTTACTGTTTTATGTTTCAAATAGATTTTTACAGTAATGATGTCCGCTAATCTTCACTTAAACATCTCGTTAAACTTATCATTGTCATAAGTAATTGTAAATATGGTTTCAAAGATGTTTTTTGGTCTCGTCAAACTCTTTTTTTAATAATGTTTAAGAGGCAGTATTTGAGTGAATGTCACGAATATTTATTAAGTATAGGTATTGATTATACTCGTAAAAATCTATTCGGTAAGTTGTAATTTTTTTATAATTATGTTAACATTATTTGATGGTATGTAATATTGTTCTTATTTCGGACACAATCAATGTATTGTTAAATAATGGATGAATTTGCCTCAATTCCGTGGACATCAATTAAATACCACAAGAGCATGGGCGTGCGCGTCATGTCTCATAGCTTCACTATAATGTGAAGAAGGAAAACAAAATAAAGTAGATTAAAGGCGATTATTTTATAGAAAAGCCTGAGTAGATACCCCCTTTTGCTTATGAAAATTTGTACAGGTGATAACATAACCACTTAGAGCCATTTAAGTTCGAACCATGTTTGGAGAATAAAATCAGATTATTAATTGTATTGTCATGAAATACAAAGATGTGACGAATATACATTTCGTCGTCATAGCCAGCTTCGAAGAAGCACTTTCATATGTATTTAATATCAAACCATCCTTAGTAAGGGCAACACATAAGTAATATTAGGTACTGTGCATGTTTAGGAATTGTATTTTTATGGAATTGTAACACAAGTGCATGAATAAAATTATTACTTTTCTTAAGAAAAAACCGTAATATTTTAGCAAATTGGGAAGTATCTGATGAATTGATTCTAGTTGAAATTCCATTACTCTGATATGATGTGGATTGGTATTAATCCATTTGCTTAAGTTTATAAACCGATGTCTTACTGTTTCTACAGGCTGTTACATCATTTTTTAACAGACTGCAAATAAGAGGAACTAAAGCCATGTTGAGATGGAGCAAAGTTAAAAAAAGCGAATAAAAGATTTTAGTAAGTATTCTGTTATGACATATTCCACTTTACAATCAATCAGGCTTTAGTTTTGCCTTCTGCCTTTCGTTTTGATACATACTGTAAGTATTATGTGTTGAATGCTAATCAATATGTACCTACTTAATGGTGGCAAAAGAGGAAACACAATGCGGAAAAAAAATGCTAGGTAGGTATGTAAGAATATCTGATAATATTTTAATACAAATGCCATAAATAATATGCACAATATATACTGGAATATTTGGCAGGTTTTTAGCGTGTTGTAGTAAACTATTAGGACATAAAATATTGGAACAAATTATAATTAGGGTACACATAAAGTTGGGTCATTTTTTTAACTGAAATTATACAGTTAGCGATATCGTTGGATAGGTTTTTTGGTAATCACCAAATTAATAAAATATTTTAAAATAAAAATCAAACCGCCTTCAAATATTCGCCAGAACTAAAAAGTTAAAAATAATTTTATTTCCTACTTCTTAGGATTTCCTACCCAAACCTTTAAACCTTTTACCCTATTAATTGAAATAAAATATTATGGCTAGGTATCCTACAGATTTCTTAGAAGTCGGTGCCAAGCCAAATACGTTCTTAGGTATATATTAGATAGAGCTTTGTAACTTACTGTCACTCCGATTACGCTTTTATCAACAGAATGGTCTACCTCAGTCATTTTCATGAAAGCATAACCGGAGTGACAGTAAGTTACCAAGCTCTACCAAATACATAATACTCGCGAAGTGAACATATTTGGCTTGGCACCGACTTCTAAGAAATCTGTAGGATACCTAGCCATAATATTTTATTTCAATGAATAGGGTAAAAGGTTTAAAGGTTTGGGTAGGAAATCCTAAGAAGTAGGAAATAAAATAATTTTTAACTTTTTAGTTCTGGCGAATTTTTGAAGGCGGTTTTATTTTTATTTTAAAATATTTTATTTTTTGCTTTTTTGTAGTGTAATTTATATAAAATCGTTATTTAGCATGCTCTAAATTCTTGTAATTAGAATGTACTGCACTGTAGTAGGCCAGAATACCTGAACTGGCTAACTTATATGAATATACAACAAACCGTCTGTGCGATATTCAAAGAATTATCCCATTATCAAGGAGTCATACAGTGTATCATCAGCAGGTAAAGGTATGAATCATTTCAAAGATTATAGGTAGCCTTAGCATGCCTATTTAAAGAATCACTAACGGCTAACCAAGATGTCATAACTACTAAGCAAACACTTGAATAGATCTCGAAAATGTATGACAGTTGTTATATTCAAAGAATTATCCTCTAATTCCTAATCGTTAAGGATTTATACCTTTCATCATCAGCTCACCAACAGGAGACTATGACCACCTAAAGGCAAATACTCGAATAGCTTCCAAAATACGTGTAATATGATATATTTAAGAATTATCCCCCAACTCCTAATCTCTAAGGAGTTGTACCTTCCATCATCAGCTCACCAACATGAAAGGATGACCACCTAAAGGCAAATACTCAAATAGCTTCCAAAATACACGAAATATGTTATACTTAAAGAATTATCCCCCAACTCCTAATTGCTAAGGAGTTGTACCTTCCATCATCAGATCGCCAACTTAAAACGTTCATGACTAGACGCAAATACTTGATTAGTCTTCGAAAATAAATGAAAACTATCATGTGTGCCTACAACATTTGAAGAGTTCCCTCGATTTCTCCAGGATCCCATCATCAGATCTGAATTCGGAGACAATGGGACCAACTAGAAGGTATACCCTTTCAAACAAAAAAAGAATTTTTCAAATCGGTCCACGCCTCTTCGAGTAATCGGGGAACATACATAAAAAAAAAGATTTCGACGAATTGTAAACCTCCTCCTTTTTGAAGTCGGTTAAAAATTTAAAGTCAACCAACTTCAACCGATTTCTCCAAGATCCTATCATCTGTGGTTTCCATCATTGGTTTTCTATCATCAAATCCTACTTTCTGAATGCAAATTCTTGTAAATGAATGAAAATTACCAAAAGCGCCATACATGTACCTAAAACATTTGAAGAGATCCCTCGATTTTCCCAAGATCCCATCATCAGACCCGAACTTGGTGCCAACGGGACTATGTCCGCATTATACACGTTCGATCACAGAAAACAAATTAAAATCGGTTCGAGATTTTCGGAGATATCGGGTAACGTACATACAATAAAAAAACTAAAAAATAATCAGTCGAATTAAGAACCTCCTCCTTTTTTAAAGTCGGTTAAAAAGAATAAGTGTCAAAGTTATTTTTCTCTAAGTCAATGTTTTCATAAACAACCGCTACAGAATTAAAATAAATGTCCACTACGCCTCTAACTTTTGATCCGTAGGTCAAAAAAAAAATCATCAATAGAGGGCTTACGAGTATAGAGTACTTTAAAATAAAACTATTTCGAACATAATCGGCCCAGCCATTTTCGAATAATTACGGAACCCTACACTGAGCATGGCCCGACATGCTCTTGGCCGGTTTTTATTTATGTCTGTTCCCCGATTACTAAAAGACGCTTGCCGATTCAGGGTCTATATCTGAAAGTTATTGAACTATTTTGTGTTTAGTAGTTAGTAGTGAAAGTCTCATGCTGGTGAGCTGATGATAGAAGGTACAACTCCTTAGCGATTACGAATTGAAACAACATATTTATTTCATGTATTTTTTAAAGATATTCAAGTATTTGCTCTGTAAAATATGTTGTTCCGGAATGTATCTTAGGTACCTAAATATTATTCAGTTGTTTTGGCTTGGCACTGACTTCAAAGAGATCATAGGGTAGGTACCTAAAATATTTTTTTTTCAATGTATAGGGTAAAAGATTTAAAGCTTTGGATAGGAAATCGTAAGTAAATATAAACAAAATTATTTTTTACGTTTTAATTCTGCGGTTTTATTATTTTTTAAATCTTTTATTGAGATTTTTTTTTCATCTTTATTTATTTCGCATTGTGATACGTTTAGTTCTCATAAATCAAAATATAGTTTATCTATTTTGCTGCGTAAGATTCATTTTTTATGCTTGTTTTTTATAGAAATATTTTTTTGTAATTTTGTGTAGGCAATCAGTTCATCGAAATATTTATAATCTAGCATTATTTTAGTGTTTGAAAACACTAAAATAGTGGTTTAGGATAATCTATTGGTAAGAGTTGATTAAATAACACATAGATTATCAGTATTCAATGACGTCAATTAGAAATTAAAATTATTTGCGATACAAGATTTGTTTACATTCTTAGCAATTTCTATAAAAGGAGGAGCAGTCTTTTTTTACTTATTGAATAAATAAGTTTTATAAATTACAATAATTTTGGCAAAACCTTGAAGAGGGTTCTTCTAGCTGCGCATGAGTTACTTTGGAGCGTATTCACTTAAGACGCACTTACTCTCAGTCAGTTGTTGTTCGAACCGCATTACCTATTTTAAAATTCGATAATTTAACTTTATTTACGTACCTATATTGAGTTCCTTCAGAGAAACTTCATCAGGCGCAAAATTTTCCATTCGCTTCCCACTACGATTTCCAATCTGAATACGCTTCCCGTAGTATTTTATTACATACGTTTAACAAAATACATAGGTGCAATAATGTTTGAATACCAATGGCAGAAATAAATCAATAGTCTCCATGACGAAATATCTAAAGTGTCCGTGACGAAATTGACTGAATAGAGCGTATGGACTTTTTTGTTATTACAATTTTGCTTTGTACGAATATTCATTTGACAATTATCACGCTCGAAATCATGTGACTCTGATATACAAAAAGCTTGTCATTATAATTGCAGGTCGCATGTTCTCATTGCTTGCCTGCATTCAGCTCATAAAAAATAGGGAACAACATGGAATGCGAAATCTCTAATTAGAGCTTTACTAGGAGATTCTAGTTATACTGGTGACCACTTTAGTCAGAACGAGATAGGAATACATGATAAGAACATACATATTAATGAGGTAGGTACTAAACTAAACATTTTTTATAGGCTACATTTTGATCTATGGAATTGTTTCTTAGTATAGTGTCATGGCTGTTTGTTTGCCATTAAAAAAGAACTGTGATATCTTTAGACATTGCACACTGCTATATAAAAATGTACGCATGTATTTATTTTCGATTAGTCTTTAGTGCTAAATAAAATCATCCGTGCGGTGACGGAGTAAGAATACAAAAATCACCGCCCCTCTCTTCCCGTGGGTGTCGTAGGAGTCGACTAAGGGAAATACTGAGTATCCAGCTTCTCAGCCGGTGGTAGGGTATTTTTACTAGTACCCGCCTGGTTGGCTACCACCGTACATTCGGTGTAAACGCCCGTGAAATGACTTACCTTCGTGTTTGCCGTGTTTCGGGGTCAGCCGGTGTATTTACCAGCATCTAGCGGGCCAGCAAGGCGGCGGCAACTAACAGGTTACTGATTGTCTCCTGTTCGTTGCCGCCGCGATTTGGGCTCTACTTTTCACTTACGATTAGGTGGAGTGGAGCCACTTTGTTGTGCCAACGTTATTTTTATTGGGTCGGCAACGCGCATACCCTGAGGTTGCAGGCGCCCATAGGCTACGGTGACTGCTTTCCATCAGGCGGGCCGTATGCTTGTTTGCCACCGACGTGGTATAAAAAAAAAAAAAATGTTTGGTATCGCATTATAATAAATGATAAATTAAATCCCGAAGTTTCGAACGTCGGGATGTAATAAATATACACGAATATAGGTACTCAATCCGTTTCCATAGTTTCATTTCATAATCATCGCGGTAACCAAAGACAATATTAAAAATATTTTATTTAATACAGATATCTACCGGAGAGATGTACTTTCCATTAGATGAGTAATATTACACTATTTTTGGGAACGAATCAAAAGTTAAGCGTAAAATAATTTAAGTACTCACTACCTATGTACAAAATTTTATAAATTATAAATGTAAGATTACCAAAGACGTAGATGAGATTCTTCTTCCTTCACTAACGTCCGAGATGGGATTTGAACCTACGTACATCAGTTTTCGCGGCTGATGCCGGAACCATTCGGCCACACGGTTTTCGGAAGCTGTCTTTCGGTGCCGTATTCCTTGGTATAAGACAGCTAATTGATCTTTAATTTAGTTAGTATCATTTAACTTAACGAATTAAAAAACTCTTTATAGATTTGTTTACTGTCTCGTCCGAGTATTGAACCGGTTATAGCGAAATTATTAGAATTCGTAGTTGACTACTCGTGCGTACCTATCCCAAAAATATCTTCAAGTTTTTCTGCTGACAACCCTAAAAAGTTGGAGAAACTAACAGGCGGAAATACTTTTTGCAATTTTTTATTTTCTGCCTTTTAATGACACAGGGATTAGACAAATAGACAGATATATACATAATTAGACTAATAACTTTAAATACAAACGCTTTTGAACGTTTTGTTGAAAAAAATATTATTTTGAAAGCAACAGAATTAGTGCTCGCAGTAGCGTAATCGAAAGAGTTAAGTGTGTCATGCAAAGAAATGCTATTTTGCAGTGCGAAAACGAAGAGGCGTTTATTACTTCAACGAGATTTTATTATTATTACACCGCATTTACATTCGCTCAATCAGCTGTGCTTTTACTTTTTTAGCATTATTACATATACTTTATTAAGTATACGTAATATGCAAGGTATTCTGAAATTCTGAAATAATTTAATTCACCGACCATTTATTAAGAGTCCGGTATAGTTTTTTTACGAATTTGGTCATCTTTGTGATACTATATAGTACGGTCAAATCGTACATAATTTTACCCTAAACTCGCAAATCAAGTAGTATCGCTGCATTTTTGGTATGTGGTTTAGACACCACAGGGCAGTATAAAACCACATTTTGCAAGCAAAAAAAAGTTGTGCTAGCTGGGTAGTACGTGAAAAACTGCGAAATTTACGGCCATTTTTTAGTTTCTGATTTTTATTAAAAAAACCTTACGTTTTTTGATATCATATGTTATTAAATGTTTAAAGACGAATAAATTTACAACAAGTTGAGCTAACACGCATTACCGTAGGTCTTATAATTTCAGAGATTCGAGACTTTAAAAAGTACTCCTTTTTGTAAACTAGATAAAATTTTGTGTTTTGCTAACGTTTTCGGCTTAATATCGCCTCACCTAATTATGCTACGAAAAACATGCAATAATGACCTTATAGCGCACTTAATATTTTTAATTTAAGGGTAAAATTAGGTCAGTGAACTTTGTAGTTGAAAGTATAAACGCGAAATTCAAAAGGCAGGAGGCCCGTTACCTAAGTTTTTCATACAAATCGTAAGTCGAGTTGCAAAGCTGCAGTTTTGGTATATTATAAAGGCTTTATAGATATATACGAAAATGCATATTACAAGAAAAAAAATAATAATTTGGGCATAGGACGTAAAAAACGGAAAAAAATTCGGACTTTTTTTGTTTTTAACGTTTAACTAAAAATCTATTATCTTTTTGATACTAATTGCTATAAAGCTAAGAAAGAGTATTAAATTTGAAAGGATTTGAGCTACGTTGCATCACCGTAAGTTATATATATTATGAGATACGACATTTCATAAAAGTGTCCTTTTATCAAAAAATATTACAAAGCTCTGATTATCTGTAACAATGTTTTGGTATTATTCAAATATCAAGATGAAGCGAAGACACACCATACTGACTATACATGACGTATGTTGCCATAGGAAAGCTGATTGTAACGACATATGTCAAGGTCAAATAGAAAGATGTTAGGCTTTAAGTATATAAATGTCATATAGGTACCTATCATACAAAAATATCGTAGCGTCGTGTATACATCCCAGTTAATATGTAACATTTTAAATTATAAAAAAAAATTAAGCACGGAATAATTAAACAGCCTTTTAATCATGCAACAATACCTAAACATAATAGTTTACTATGTGAACTATCATTGAGTCACTGTAGTATCCTTATTGAGCATGAAGTGTCATAAAACATAAACAAACATAGGATAATATTAAAAGATGGGCAGCATAGAGATAACCCTTATGTGAAAGTCACAATCGTTACTTATGTTCAATGCATGTACACGTCCAGATCATTTGACCCAAGATTCCATGTATGTTATTTGTTTACGTAAAGGAAATTGTACTATTGAGAGGTCTTCTTTGAATGGTCCTTTAATCACGTGATTTGTGCAAGAAACGGATGACTAATTTACTGCGAACGGTGCACGACTAGCTAGTGAAAGGAACGCGCATTACATACTCGAATTAAGATGCCGAGTCTATGTATTTCCTTTTGCCGAGTAAACCACAGTGGCGCAGGTCAATTCTAGCGACCCAAGTATTTGATGTTACCTTATAAAGTAACCTTAAGGTAATAATGGATTTAAGAACCGTATCGAAATATAAGTAGACAAGATAAAAGTGACACATTTTTAATATTAAGTAATATTTTAAAATAAAACGCATAAATAATTAAAATACTTATAACACTTTTTCTAGAACTATCTTCTTAAGAAACTGCCGTAGGAGAGGTTTTTAGCCTGCAATCTGGATCCGGTCACTTACGGCCACATGTATTTTAGGGCCAAGTATTCTGTAGGGCCACTTCCCTAATGGGCCACTTCCTTTAAGGGCCACCTACAAACAGGTTTCCCGGAAAGGCCACAATCCTCTAACAGAACTGCCTGCTCCCTTACATACAATATCCCCGAAAGGCCACAGTTCTCTAAAGGCCTCTTCCCCATAAGTCCACCACCTCAAATGGCCTATTCCTCTTATGGCCGCCACTTTAGATCATATGATAACCTTCTTCGTAAAGATATCCATTTTATAAAGAGAGGCCGTTCAGGGAATCGGACAAACAAGGAATTTTCAAAGCGGCCGTTCGGGGAACTGGACAAACAAGGAATTTTCAAAGCGGCCGTTCGGGGAACTGGACATAGAAGGATATCTAACAGTGGCCAATTGGGGAAATGGCCGGACAAGGAAACGGACGAACTAGGAAGTGGACCATAAAGGAATTTGGTAGGCAGTCATTCAAGGAAGTGGCCGTATGTGACCGCATCCTGCAATCTTACTTTCTTTTCGAAGTCCTTTTTTAGATTTTTGACGACAATAATATTTACTATATTTCCTGACACCCTTTTCCACTTTCTTTTAAAGTCGTGTGCTGATGTTGCATATTAGATTTTTTTTCAAGCTCCTATTTCATAATAGCCCGGTACCTTTCGATTGGGGGTACTTCAGGGCAGTTGGGGGGATACATATCTTTTTCGACTATATCAACCATCAACCTTGTTAGTTTTATATAATTTCAGGGTGGATTTAGAGTAACAGCATGACGAAAATCAGGCCAAAATAAAGTAGGCATTCTATGCTTTTTAATGAGGTGCAGTAGTCTTTTCTCAAGTACTTGCTCTTTTTAGCATATTGTAGCGCTTAAGTACCTGCAGTAATAGTACATTACGACACAAGTGCGAAAAACATGAAACGAAACGAGTGGCGCTGTTTTAAAACACGACGGATAGGGAGTGTTTTAAATCGACACGAGTTACGAATTTCGTTTTGCACGTGTCTCGTACGACGTTTTTTAGTGCAGATGGCCCTCCGAAGTTTTGAACCTGACGTAAAATGACACACTTCTCGCACAGGAGCCTAAAAAGGCGCCATCTGTACTAAAAAAAAAAGATTTCGAACGCATGCTTCATTGACAAATTAAAAAAAACGGAACTCTTTGCCATGTCCGTCTGTCCGTCTGTCCGTAGCATAGCTCAGTGACCGTTAATACTAGAAATCTGCAATTTGGTACAGGTATACATATTAATCATGCCAACAAAGTGGTACAATACAAAACTAGAAAAAGAAGTGGGGATGATTTTTTTTATTTGCTGTAATCCTATATTATTGTGTCCCCCCTCTCACTTTTGATCCGCAGGTCCAAAAATATGATAAAAATCATGAATAGAAAAAGAACACTGTAAAATAAAACTATTTCGAACATAATCGGTTTAGCCATTTTTGAATTACTACGGAACCCTATACTGAGCAGGGCCCGACATGCTCTTGGCCGGTTTTTTAGAGAGCATTTTGCCAGCGGGCACGGTACAATATCGAGGTCCAGGGAGGGTTTTTTTTTAATCTAGTTTGCAGTACATTTCCTTATGCATAATAATAGGTTGCTTTTTTTTAGTCAGCACATGATCATACAATTTTCTTGTCCGTTTTCTAACTGGCACGACTTGTTTTTCATCTCTTTTAGGTTATTTCCTTTTTTAATATGTCTTTAGATTACACCTCTTTTAAAAGACGAAGTTTTTGCTTTTTGGTAGCATTGGACAGAAAGATTTGGATTTTGTAAAAAAATTCGTACTACTTTCTTATGCAACATTGGGTCCCAAGGTCCCTGTTTTCTTTCACTCTTGGGCAGATATTCCAAAGTTAAAGTATTGCCGAACTTATTTATCAGTTACTTTTCAGTGAGCTTTCTTATTGTTATGCTCTTAATTTTACACCAGTTGTTCAAAAAGCCGAGCCGACACGGTCGTTACAAATAACTTAATCTCGGCTGTCTCGGCTGCAAAATCATAATTCAGTAATAAACCAAAAAACATGAGGGCCTTGATTATCTGAGCTTGATCAGCCAAAGCTCCGATGAGAGTGCGTTTTGCCAGGATACAGGACTAGGCGAGTGTATTGAAGGTATGAGGCGGTGGCAAGTGCCCGATGTGTGACCATAAAAAAATAATTTCGGCATGGGACGTAAAGAACTGAAAAAAAACCGTTTTTTTAGTTTTTGACGTTGAATTAAAAAACTGTTATCTTTTTGATACTAATTGCTATAAAACTTTGAAGGAATATTAAATTTTAAGGATTTGAGCTACCATCATCATAAGATTCATAAGTTATATAGATATTGAGATAATACGACATTTCAAAAAGTGCCCACGCAGAAAACGGGATAAATATAACAAGGGCATAAATGTTCATTTTACCCTAGTCTACTATATTTTGGTCTTCTTTTTTATATTTGTTCCACAGACAGACCATAAATTAAACACGAAATTTGAATGAGAGTTTTTGATATTTTTCCCGCCGCTATGGGGCGGTGAGATGGCAGCACTGTGCGTAAAGTCCAACGAACTATCGAAATAAATACTTGAAATAAATTTTGTATGTATCTTTTGGTTTATTTATTCTTAATAACTATTTTTTAGGAATAGTGTCTTCTAAAATAAATGAAAATATCAGTTCCAAGTCGATTCCCATTAAACGAAGAAAGTTCTATTACTTAATTTTCTTTAGTACCAGTGACTTTGCGCCCCTGATTTCAGTTTGGCGACCGTTTACTAATCGTAATTCATTAGAATATCAATAAACTTCCAAATAAAATAGAATTTCAATAATTATTTTATGTTCAGTACATAGGTACTAGTATGAATGAAGAGTAATAGTATGAATCTGACAGCTGTTTGGACCTCATGCCTACGTAGCGCCACCTGGTGGTAGAAAAAATATCGAAAACCCTAATTAAACATTTCTATGGATAACCAACTCTTCCCACCTATATTTTTTTAATTTGCAGCCTTTTTCTACTGATAAGCTGGTAGGATTAGGTAGGCCGATTATAAAAAAACACCGACGTATAGTAGTTTGTGTAATATTTTTTGTACTACAGTTAAAAACAATTTAATTTAAATATGTATTTCAGTGGTGGGTGGCACTTCAAAATCAAAAAAACCACAGTGTTATAATAAAAATCATAAGAATGGTGTTAAAGGTGTTAATATGTGACATGGAACGCGATGGCTCCATAACGCACCTCAAGACAGACAGACATGACGAATCTATAATCGTTCCTTTTTTGTCACTCACTGCGAAATTTATTAGGATATTTAAAGGAAATAATTGATTGACAATATTCAAATCAGTTAATCTTAGGCCGGAATTAAACCTGTAAGTATTTACGTAAGTTGTACGGACGTAGCTATATTATATGTATACAAAGGAAGGAGAGACGTATACTACTTTCTCACTCCAGCTTATAGCTCCGTCTCATCTCAACCACTTACGTAAGAATTTGCAGGTGTAAGGCGGCCCGAACCAGAGCGAGAGCGAGAAGGTTGGAAATAGAAAAAAAGATTGTTAAAATTTAAAACAAGGTTTGATATCGATCCCTTATAACAAAAGAGTCCACGTTTCTACGTTTTGAAGTAAAATGTCAATAGAATAGTGTCAATTTGGTTTTGTGTTGGTAATCTTTACACCAAATAATATTATTTAATTTTGCATCAAATATACATATAATGTACGAGTTATTACCGTTTATAGGTAGTTTGTTATAATTACCATTGGCATTACCTATAAAATCATGTTTTATAAACAGATACCTATTTGTAAATAAATTGTGATTATGTCGGTGGTGCAGGAACACGTGTTAATGTACAATACGTTAGGTTTGTGGGAGAAAACTGTTATATTCTATTTTGTTAAAGCAAAGAAGACGACGTGCCTCATTTTAGGTAAGTAAATGTAATAATACAAGTATAACCTTTGTACAACTAGTTAAGAGAAAGTTATTATGTAACATTGACGAAACTGGGTCCTGTAACACAGGGTTTCCTAGCGCAGGACGCAGGGTCTCAATTATTTTAGTGGTTAACTTGGTAAATAAACTATTTTCATTTTCATAATACTAAAGATGGCATGCAAGTAGGGTTACACTGCTGTATTTGGTTAACCATGAGACTAAAACGTACCTAATCGCATGCAAGTTGTGGTATTGTTTATTTGGGACTTCAGACAATACACTAAGCTATAAAATAAATAAGCTAACCATAGTTTTGTAAGTACCTACCTACTAAATCATATGGACTCCAATTGTCTGAAATAAATCCTTTTTATTTTATTTAATACTTGGTCATCGGAACGAATAAGGTTGCTATAAATCTAGGACACATTTCATTATAGCAACCTTTTTCGTTCCGATGTATGTAATTGCGACGGTACACATAATATTGGTGCTTTGTCTTTTATATTCTGAATCACTCTCCAACAGTACGGTGACGCCTAATATAATTAAATAATCTAAATGTCGTAATATGAATATTGTATGGTCTGTTTATTTTCTTTATAAAGCACTGCCCAAGGTTAATGTTCAGTACGAGACGCTCATTTTGCTCGCTTAGAAAATGTAGGCGTATTTCTTTTGCGGATTTGACCAAAACTCATATAACATTTCTTGCTTTTTTTAGTCTCAGGAATGTGCTGTTAGAATTTTTCCCTTTCCTCGTAGGCACCTTGTATAGTATAATAGATAGATACACTCGGCGCCGAGGTATAATTAACTACTAAAACTATATTAGTATAATATAATAATTGCAAATTTTAATACATATTTCCTAATTGTGTGCATCGTGCTAATGAATTATATATATAATTTTATGTATATGCGTATAACAGTTTTTTTAGTACAGATTGTGCGTTTTACGTCAGGTCCAAAACTTTTTAGGGCCATCTGCACTGAATAAAGTCGTACGAGACACGTGTAAAAATGAAATTCGTAACTCGTGTCGATTTAAAACACTCCCTATCGGTCGTGTTTTAAAACATCGCCACTTGTTTCGATTTTCATGTTTTTCGCACTTGTGTCGTAATGTACTATTATAGCAGCAGGCTATACTGGGTAGGCCTAAGACAATGTTCCACATTTAATAAGCGTTATATTTAGGTATGTTTGTACTTTGTTAGGCGCGTATGCAATAACATTTTAAAATAAAGTGTATGGAAAAAACACATATCTCGAAACTATTAGTAACGATGATATTTCGAAATTAAAATCCTGAAGATTGAATTGAAAGGCGAAGTGAGTCAAGTCGCTTTTAAAAACTAGCGCTCACGCTAGTTCTGGGGATTCGGTGACTGATCCTACCTATCTCAGGCTCCTTAGTAAAAAGCTATCATGCTCTAAAAACATGTTGCTAATAGGATTATTGATCAACTTAATTTTGCAACCAACTTTTAACACAGTTCACTGACAAGTTCATGTTAATTATTGAACTAAATATATTGACCCTGTAGCCCTGTAGCTATTATTCTAGTAGCTACAGGTTTTTTATATCTCTAAATTACGTGTGTTACCTATCGGAAGGTGCATTTTCTCTGTCTTTGCTGTTCTCGTCGGCCATGATGGAGACTTTTCGCTTGTTGTCGGGGTTTGACGCTTGTGGGTCTATGGGTCGTGTCACCAGCGACGGCCGCAGCGGCAGCGGGGCAGCTTGTTTAGGAGGCGCGGGCGCCGTCGGGGGCGGATTACCCTCTTGATTTTCTAGGTCGCTCAGGTCGAATGGATATTCTTTGATAGCAGTCATTCGGATGCTTGTTTTGCGGACCTGGAAAAAACAGATAAAGAAATTCAATCTTTATCACTAATCTGTCGGATTTTTTGACGTTATAAATTTTTCTGTCTTAAATATTTTTCTCTTTCTTTCTGTCTATATATAAATTAAGAGTTTTTCAGACAGCAAAAATTATTTAAACATTATTAGAATAAGTGAATTATGTAATCGTCTGTAAATGTTAAATAAAATAAAGCCTCACTGGGCTACAAGTTTAGCTACAGATGATTCAGAGGTATATGCTAACCACTAGATTCACCAGAATATCGTTATCCCTGTTTGCCACAGATACGACAAAATATTCAAGTTTTCACAATTTAAGTTGTTTTTTTTTTTAAATCGTAAACAGTCAAATGAAGTCCCTTTTCTGATATTACTGATTTGACATTACATATCGATATTCTTGGTATATATATCTGTGGATGCTATAATAGTGACCCACTTGAGTTTTGACAGCTGTTCCAAATTTAAACTCATTTCCTTACAGAAATCTGTACTACAATGTTAACTTTTGAAGACAATTTTTACCTAGGTAGGTACCAAAGATAAAAAAAGTTCCTGTAGGTAAGTAGTTAAGCTGGTTGTAATAATGATGGTCATTTCTTAGGGTTTTTTAACGCATTTTAGAGCACTAATGATATGTGCTTAGGTAAAATCCTTTTTGGCGGTAGTGGTGCAAATTCGAAGCAAATATGCGGATCATTTCAATAACATCGGTTAATCGTTTTTCAACTAATATTTCTCAATCTTACTTAAAACAAATCTCATACCTCACTAGGAACTATCTTAAAATTATCTGTTTAATAACGTTTGCACAAATTTTGAACAAGTAAAAACAAAATAAAAAAATTAAATTTAACTTGTGTCTCAATGCTAAATTAATTTGTATACAATTGTTAATTAAATTGGATAGTTTTGTCGGGTTCGGCATCTTTCTTTAGAAATTATGGCCAATTGAGTAGAACAATGTCGCACAACTGCATGTATTTTCCACAAGACACATTTGCTAAGGCCAAAATCGACGATGATTCTGATTTTTTAGAAGAAGGCAAGATTTGAAACACTGTTTTATAAAAATCTCGCATTCTTTTCGTTTCCAATAAATGATATTAGAAACCCTAGTGTAATGTAACAATTTGGCTACAGCCACTTTTCAGAAAGAGCTCGAATAAAGGAAATTACGTTAACCCGAATCACAAAATCGAACAGGGAGCTCAGAAATACTTCTAAATATGACAACAAAATTGATGAAAAACATCCTCAAACCATAGGCATTACGAAACATAAACAAAGAGCAAGCCTATCAACACGGAAAATAAAAATAAACAACTTTGAAAATATGACTTCGCCATTTGATCAAAAAGTGTAAAAAACATTGCTTTTTCAGTAACGGATGTCACGGTGAACGACTTATAGCTAATTTCAATTAAATATTTTTAGCATAATAAGTAAGTATCAATAGACCAATTAACAAGAATATGAAATATAATGAGCAAAGGATTTTTATTTAAAAAGTTTTCCTACAGAAGATAAAATTAGAGGCAAGAAAAATGCTAACATTTGTTTTTTCGACATCAATGGATAAAGTATCATAAAACTAAAGTTATACACTTTGGATTCAAGTAGTTTTTATCTTGCATGAATACTTGTTAAAATCGATATTAAAAAACGTACATGTTCAAGAAAATAATAATGATATCATTTATTTAATATAATATTAAACTTTGTGCAGATTTCATTCCGCATACGTTACATTAATGAATTAGGAGGACTTTAACTGAGACCTAGCAGTAAGAACATAATTAAAAAATATAAATAGTTATTACAGTAAAAGTTTACTCGATGCGTAAATTCAACAGTCATCACGCTCGCTCCAATATATCAGTGCGAGCGAGATAGACTGCTTTACTGAAAGTTACTTGCCAACTCATGGTTAATGATTATGGTTAATAATATTGCTTCTTCCCAAAGGCACAATTTAATATATGAAATACGTATGGTATAGGTACTCTAAATATAATATATATGCTAGATACTTAAGTTACAAACAAAATGTTCATATAATGTGCCAATGTTTTTCCTTTCAGTGTTATTGTGTTCAAACACAAAAGTCTAGTCCAGTTTATGAGCTAATTATTGGCCTCAATAGAGATGATGTATAATCGATTGTCTGTAAGAACTGACATTGACATTTCATAGTGTCTTCACTAATTATTGAATTACAAACTAGCTATTCATAAACTTCAATTAAACAAACATGTGTATAATGAGTCTCATGATGTGCTTTTTATTATACACAAAAACTCTATGTATGAATGTGTGAGTTTCCTCTGTGGTGGAGCTAAAATCGGGTTTGTATTGCCTTTAGAATCTAAATTATAAATTAGTATTTTTGAAGGCCACGAATTCTAATCGCATAATATTTTCGCCAATCACAGTGAAATTAAATTATAATTACGGATGAAATAAAACTATGAAAACGGATAAACTCGCGTATATTAACTAATTTGCGGATGTCATCCACAGACCACGAACCCTGTAAAGTGTTCGAAACGTCGGAATGAAGTTAAAATTAGTTAATATAATATACGCGAGTTTATCCGTTTTCAAAGTTTTATTTCATGTTTAATCCTCGCGGTAACCGAAGAAAATATTATATAATTACGGATTACAACGCATACGAGTATGTCGCGTATATCATTTTTTTTTCCGACGTTTTCAGCACTTCACAGGGTTCATGGTCTACGGGTGACGTAATCCGTTCCGTTATTATAGTTTTATTTCATGAATAACTATCGCGGTAACCCAAGATAATATTACGAAAGATTATGTTATTTTCGTAAATTCAGAGGTGAAACTTGAACTACGAAAATTTATGAACACAATTTCCTTGGTAAGTAGTTTCAGTACACACAATTAAATTTTAAGTACTTAAGGGTTGTAATAAGAATAAC
>JALPQI010016092.1:0-34970 GCA_025490895.1 Thaumatotibia leucotreta | reverse complement strand
AAACCGGCCATATTCAAATAAAATTACAGGTGAAGACTACCCGGAGGTTCTAGAAAAAGTGAAGTTTGCGTCCATGTCGTGGACCAAGGACAACAAGGGATTATTTTACTCTGTAAGTACACATAATCAGAATCTTTAAAATTACCATAATTATATTCCAAAGCCTTTAATCACGGTACAAGTCGGAAGCAACGCTATTATTATTACCTAATCATTGCAGAAAAGTACACCTCTCAGATATCAATCTATACATAGATTAGGCAACAGGTATTATAATAATCCTTTTTATACATGTATTTAATTATATCACCACAAGAATTGGAAAGTAATTTCCTTATTGTTCATCATATAAATGAGACTTATTTCAAGGTTAAAATAGTTAGCAATATTAACAAATGGCGATTGAAATGTATGAGCTAGTAGTTATTATGAAATCTTAATTTAAGTAACACTTATAGATAATATATTTACAAAATAGGCTTCATCAATTATCATCATCATTATCATTTATCGACAAATCTGTCTTTATATCCTGCATTATTATCATGTTATCGTTATTCCCGGAGGCACCTATCAAAACGTGTATTTATACAGTTTGTGATACAGTCAGCATCAGAAGTCACTATACACTCGAGGTGTCCAAAGAGAGGTTAACATTTAAACTTTCAAAAAGTTGTTGACTGTCATGATAGTATTTACTTGTGAGCGCTTAACAAGTCACAAATATCTTAACAGTCGATTTTCATTAATTTCTTAACATACAACAAATCATTGATACCTCAGCTGTTAAAAAACCACTGGTACCTAAGCAGTCAATAAGGCAAATATATCTGGACAAGAAGGAAAAATAGACGTTGTATGGTACAAATATGGTTGAATATTGATTGAAAAATAGCTATACTTATTTTAAGTAACTGTTTTGACAATCATCGAAAGCAGTGCAGTCTTGTCATCAGATACATCTATCTCACATTTTTCTCTTCAATCATTTGACAAGTGCTTCTTAGTCAACTTTAGGATAAATTATTTACTTTTCTCTTTTTACAAGCTTTTAGAATTTAGTTTCAACTTAGTTTTCAGTTCCGTTGTCTATGATCGAATCTTGCATGTTAAATTTGAACCATTTCCCGATTTTAGATTGAGCTGCTTAAATTTGATGACAATGCAATATTATTATGACAAAGAGCTGATCTGATGGTGGAACTGGAAGGTAGCCATAGGAACTTTGTGATGAAACAACCAACCCCCATTGTGTTTGGGTTTCTTAGAATCGTCTCGATATGTGTAAGTTGGTCGTGGGAAGTAAAGCACAGTCAGCGACAATACTTTGTCTTCTTCTTCCTGCTTTTTCGTTACCCCGGCTTCTGCCACGGCCAGAGAGCCTAGGGCCCGCTTTGACAACTAGTCCCAAGATTTGGCGTAGGTGCTAGATTTTTACGAAAGCGACTGCCATTCGACCTTCCAATCCAGAGGGTATACTAAGCCTTATTGGGATTAGTCCGGTTTCCTCACGATGTTCTCCTTCACCGAAAAGCAACTGGTAAATAATGTCAAATGATATTTCGTACATAGGTACGGTACATAAGTTCTGAAAACTCATTGGTACGAGCCGAGAGGATTTGAGCCCACGACCTTCGGAATGAAAGCCTTACCGGTAGGCCACCAACGCTCCTCCAGCGAAAAAAGCTTGTATGAAACATTCAATTTTTAAAAATAAAATGTTTTATGTTTGTTATCTGTTTCATTTTATTTTTCTAAAACTTGCAATGAAATATTGACGTTACCTACTGACGTCATATTGATAATTATTAGGTCCGGAATGAATGTACTCCTGCAATTTCTTACCTAACAATATGTTATTACAAATATAAGTCATATTTCAATATTCTAAAGAAATGTATTCATTTTGAAAAGTTTGCCATAACCTGAGATAGATGTATGCAGTGACAAGTCTGCACTGCATTCGTGAGTTGTCAGTCAGTCATACGTCAAAGCAATCCTTGTCACATATGGATCAAATATTCTTTATAAGTTATAACCAGAGGGCCTATTGTGAACTACGAACGATGTTTTGCCTCTCTCTTTCGCACTTGCAATGTCGAACGTAAGTGTGACAAAGAGGCAAAACTTCGTGCGTAGCTCGCAATAAGCCCTCAGGGCCGCTACCGCGAAATCCGAAATCATCAAATCGAAAGAACTTGTCATGGTCACTCTTATTATACCCTAAATAATTGAAGTGACAGAGAAAGTTCCTTTGCAGCTGTTCAGCGGTAGGTGCCGAAGCTAGCTAGGAAAATACGTTTGCCATTTGGATTGCAAAAACTGCATTCAACGAACTAATTAATTACAGAATGAAAAATTACAGTATTGAAAGTTATTCACATAAAATGTTGGTGCTTAGTTACCATTGAAATAACAACTGCTAAGCAACGGGTGGCACCTTGGCTGCTGACGTATGTGATTGGCAGTGCGTGTAGATATTAATGACAACTGCTTAAATTTGAGTGCTTAGTTACCACTGACTTTGTAACCGTTATTGACATTGTGATTAAATAACCGTGTACGTGTTAAAGAAAAACTGGAATGTTAAGATATATGTGACGAACTGAAAGCGTATGTGAAAATGATAACTTAGATGTTCATATTTTTCTGACGATTTAAGTGTACATGACTTCTTGGACACCTTGCCCGCTCATGTATATCTGCTGCTGACTGTACATATCGTGGTTGAAGCAGAGTTACCTTCAATGTATTTAATTACATTTTCCCCAAAATTTCGGACATTTGCTTACTGACATACGTATTTTCATTTAATACTACTAACTAACTTTGTAAAAAATATATGAAATGACGATGTTATGTAATTTAATATATTAATCCAAAACGTTGCAATCATGTCCTTAATGGTATTCGCTGTTTAGTGTTTAAGCCACATTTATGCCAAGGCTCAGATTCTTCCTCTTTCTGCCGAGCATATATGATCATGACCTAAGATCGTGTAACCATTTAATTTGGTAACCTCGGTAATTCAACCAGCAATACAATATGCATGTAATTTTCCTTGTCATTACCTGCAAGGATAATGACGCTCTAAACGTCTAAACTATTTATTGTGATTGTACTGATACATTGATACGTAGGTACATTTGAGGAATTTAATTTTCTACCCATTTCGTACCTTGTCACAGTGACAATCAATATGAAAGCTGCTAGGACTGTCATATTATAGCTACTATGACAAAGTGGCTAGGAAATTAAATTCCTCCACCGTACGTGGTTGACCTATAACCGTATATTTCCATGTTATATTTATTGTCATGAATAAATAAACCTTGGGCCAGGTATATAATTTGATACTTATTACTAACAAGTACCCGAGATATTTCTGCAGTTGTTGTTGTATCTATGTATTATACATATATATCGTCGCCTATTACCCACATCACAGGCCTTGATTCCGCTTACCGTGGTACAAGGTTGATTTGTGTGGTATGTCCCAATATATTTATTTATTATTTTATTGGATCTAAGCAACGCCGGTATCGACAAGGTGACATGCTAAGTGGGCGCGCGCCTTAACCCTTAGGTGCATATGGTATCCTACATCCTACATTTTAATTCTGAAATGACTTATGTAAACAATCGATGCCAATTAGAACTCTGTTGCTCAGTGTGTCAGTCGCAATTGATTACTTATTTCGACATGTGTCATTTCGGTCGTATCATTTATGATACTGTATGCACCTAAGGGTTAAAATCGATTCCTCTTTGCAGAGGTACCCCGAGCAAACAGGCAAGACGGACGGGTCAGAGACGGAGGTGAACCGCGACCAGAAGCTGTGCTACCACCGGCTCAACACGCCGCAGGCCGAGGACGTCATCGTCGTCGAGTTCCCGGAGGAACCCCTCTGGAGGATGTAAGTCCCATTACACTTAAGACGGAAAAAACCTTTTAAACATTTGAATGCCAAACTACGAAACGAGTTGGCGTGCCACTAGCGATGAAAATTACACAAAAGATGCATGTATCTTTCAAAGGCCCTTTCGAAAGAAACAAGATATAAATCTTTATAGAAATTCTGCACAGGAAAAAATATATAAATATAATTGTGTTATAAGAGTACACAAACTGTAGATTCTTTGAGAATTCTTCTTTGAAATTCTTTTTCTGTAGATGCTGTGCAATTTTTGAGTATGAGTAAAAAAAGTTAATAAACGATTGAGCCTGAATCTGGCGCAAACGATTGAACGTTATTTTTTCTATTTTGGCATCGTTAAATTAATCCAACATTTAAGTTTGTTCAAAGTGTCAACTTTTACATATTATTAGGTGAAAATTCCTTTATTCATCACATGTTCAGTTTTACTCCATTCATTTACTTTTTACATGTCATTTTCCTGACATGTATCTTATTTTGCCAGTGATTGTCATACACAACAGATGGGCGAAGACCGGCGCCAGTATGTCGATACGTATCCCTTCTCATTTATTGTAAAAACTTTCTTTAGACTAAAGTTTGATGCAGAATCAGTCAAGAAATTGGTCGAACACGCTTGGATCTTATCATACAAATAATAGTTAACATTTGGTAGACCACTGTTTTTGCTGATATTTCATTTTTGTAGGTTTCATAAGTAGGAAACACATATAAGGAATTATAATATATAATAGAACCCGTAAACTAGTATTACTAGTACTATATAGTTCCATTATTTAGTGGCAGTTAGTATCATTAGACACTTTGAACAAACTACTCAAACTAGGTATTATATTAGTCTAGCTAATAGACAGTGATGTCATTTCTTCTTAGTGTTTCATCTACTTAAGTACTTTTTAACACTGCATTGTTTACGATTTAATTGATTTATTATTACAACTGATCATTCGTTACATTGTTCCATATTTCAAATGTGTATTTGGGTGAATGAACCTTTTTATGTCTGTTGCAACTCAGGAGATCGTAACTCCATAGTTACGATCTCCTGAGTTGCGCTGTTACTTACTGTAATAGTACATTACTATAGAGGACGGGAAACGAAGGGTTACAGGCCAAGTAGATATATCTGGCCGAAGGAACTGAGGCCAGATAGGAATACGCGGCCTGTAACCCTGTTTCTCGCCGAGATTTGTATAGTGCTTTTCTCAAACTTGCCATGAAATAAAACGAACTGATTTCGCCGAACCATACTATTTGATTTGTAAATAAACCAATAGTACAGTATCGTACAACATAAAAAAAAACATTCGCGCCTAATTTTTTTTTTAAATCTGTTTTAGGGTGTACTGCCATTTGGCAAATTATGTTTCCCAAATATGACTTCCCAAATAACTTATCGCAATAGTCTCATTTCCCAAACAAATCTTTAGCAAAGTTACATTTCTCATTTTATTCATTTGGTCAAATTATTATTTTGCAAAGTTTCACTTCGTCAAGATTTTATTTAGCAAATGCTTATTAAGCAAATGGTTTATTTTGTCATAAGTTAAAATCCAAAAAAAAAAATTGCCAAATTTGATACTTCGCAAACTCTACTTATAGCAAAAGCCTGGCAAATGATAATATTATTTTAAAGTTCGTAGGTCTATACAGGAATTTCGTACTTTTTTGCGCAACCCTTGGCTTGAACTTGCCTGGAACAAAAAACGTATTTCATGAATATCATATTGGTATCATAATGAATGAAGTGAGAAAATAAAATCCATCATAATGTTCACTATTCATATTTTTTATTTGTAGGTACTAAGAAGGCACACATAGCCACGGATAAAAAAACTATATTTTTATTTTCATTTTCATAAAAAAACTATCCCAGAGCCACCGTTAGGTACGACGACGAGCGAAGCGAGGAGGAGTGTTAGGTGAAACCGCGACCATAACAGTGCACGAGCCGAGCGAGCGAAGCGAGCGTGCCGCGGCAGCGGCCGGCGAGTGCCAGAACCGACTGTTTTGTTATTCCCTCGGCATTGCGTTCCTTCATCAGTTTCATCTAAATTACTGTTTAGAACCCGACTTAAAACCGACTAAAATTGGTTGCGATGTAATATTGTATATGCGGTATAAATCGTATGCCATACAATATTTTGGGATTAGTATGTTACACCAAACGATGCATTTGCCAAAAAATATTTTGGGAAAATAAAAATGACCAAGTAATTCTTTGCTAAACAATCGCTTGCCAACAAAAAGGCTTGCTAACTGTAAAATTGCGATAAGTAGTTTTGACAATTGAATTTTTGCCAAATGAAAATTTGGGGAAAATAGTTTGCGATGTGATACTTTGGGAAAAATTATTTGCCAAACATTAGTAAACCCTGTTTTAGAGATCTTTTTACCTGGTGGTATAGACATTATTTCTCAGGTTATTTTTTTTTCTGTGGCTGAATGTCAAGACATAGTGTCACAATTTGACGTTTCAAAACAAAAGACAGTTTGTTTGCAGTCCTAGGTGTGAAATAAATACATGAAATCTCTTTACATATCATCTTAGCATACGTAGGATGCCCTGAAAATTTCGGGAATTTAATACTTAGGAACGTATATTTGACATGTGTTATACCTCTTTCTTACAAGCATAGTCTCATTATTCGAAAACACTGGCCACTTAGAAAAAAAAAACAATGTCCGATTTTCAATTGTTTTTTAAAGTCGTTGAGTCGCTGGTGAAAATGGAGCTGTCCCGCGAAAGTTTTAGAGCAATGATTTATTATGACTTTAAAAGTGGATTAACACAACAACAATGTGGAGACCGATTAACTATTGCTTTTAGTAGTAAAACCTTCAAAGACGACCATATACAGGTGGTATTCGGAATTCCAACGTGGCCGTGTGTCTCTTGCGGATGACGTACGTGAGGGTCGACCGAAAACGGCCGTTACCGATCAAAACATCGATGTTGTTCGCCAACTGATAAAGGAAGATAGGCATGTTACATATCGGGAGATTCAGGAGACTTTAGGCATTGGAATGAGTCAGGTACAAGTTATTTTACAACAAGAGTTGGGCGTGCGGAAGTTATTTTCCCGGTGGATTCCTCACTTGTTATCTGACGACCAGTACGCTTAGCACATGATTGGTGCGACAGTATGTCGCCGCGAGATAGATCTCCCCTCCTTCACTAGCTATATTAACAAAAGAGGGACAGATAGACTATCTCGCGGCGAGATACTGTGGCGCCAATCATGTGCTAAGCATACAGAAAACGGTACGTGTCAATTGGTGCCGCAAAACTTTAAAAAGATTTAATGGAGGAAGCTCAAATGCCGTTTTTAGTATTGTGTCAGGTGACGAATCATGGATTTACGCATATGAGCCTGAATCGAAAAACCAATCTCGAGTTTGGGTTTACGAAGACGAACCGAAGCCGACAAAAGTTGTTCGTTCTCGCAGCACGATCAAAAAATGGTAGCCACGTTTGTCTCCAAATCGGGTCACGTGGCGACTATCGCTCTTGAAGATCGAAGAACTGTCAATGCCGATTGGTATATAGGCGTTTGTTTACCGATTGTTTTTGCTGAACTGCGAAAAACTAACCCTAACCGCCGTATTATACTACACCATGATAATGCCAGCCCTCACACCGCTCAGAAAACAGACGACTATCTGAAGGGCGAAAACGTCGAATTACTGGACCATCCTCCGTACAGCCCCGACCTAAGTCCCAACGATTTTTTTACTTTCCCGAAAATAAAGAATCGGTTGCGTGGTCAGCGTTTTCAGACCGCGGAAGAAGCAGTCGACGCTTATAAAATGGCCATTTTGTCAACCCCCACTTCAGACTTCAATAACTGTTTTAAAAACTGGTTTCAGAGAATGAAAAAGTGTATTAAACACAAAGGAGAATACTTTGAAAAACAATAAAAGTACTTTTATTTCATTAAAATGCGTATTTTTTCCGATTCCCGAAACTTTCAGGGCAACCTACGTATGCCACCGGATACATAGTATTTCCGGGTTTAATTTAAAGTAAGTAACATCAACATTCCGTAGCAAGTTTGAGAAAAATTATGTTACTTAAATAATGAAAACTTGCATGTAGTCCATGTTTGTAGATGGCCCATTAAGGAAATGACTTAACACCAGAATAATGCATGTTTGTATAATTTAAGTAACATCATTTTGCATAAATCCAACGTTACTCAGAAGACTGTAACCATGGTTAAGAAAAAGGTTGATTCACCCATTTATGACTTGGTTGCTTAATATACTCTTAATATTTCAATGAAAAGTATATAATTATCTCCCATAAACTTTCACCGAATTCGTGGCACGCATGTGTAGATGTACAGTACACGTGTGCGATGCAACATATATCTTGTCACACCGTGTGTCTTTCTGTATCAATATTTGTCACAGCTAAAACTGTCACACAATTTCTTAGACAAATGTTTTTTTGATATAACTATTTATATTATGCATAACATAACACTTATTGCCATCATTGATTTAGAATATATAAGTGGATCCCCAAACAGCTCAAAAAAATGGCCCCAAAAAATGGGCTGCAGAAGTAAATATTGCGGTCCTTTTGCTCCGCTATTCAGTTCTGACAGTTGACAAATGTCAACTGTCAGAACTGAATAGCGGAGACCAAATGGTCACCTTACGGTATAGCATCATTATTCCTTAAACATAAAAAGTTTCTACTATTTTGCGGTGTTGTTCGCAAATTTGACACTTAATGCTCACTTCACAAAGTTTTTTATTCTTTGAGTTTTTTTTATTATAGTTTATTGTAAGTGAGCGTTATTAGCTTCAACTGAAACATGATAGAAATGACTTTTAGTGCCACTTTTCTTGGTTTTTTGTTTGGCTCTGTGCGTCCATTTATTATTTAATGTCATTGATTGCCATTGATAATTCCAGCGGCGCGGAAGTGACGGATTGCGGGCGCTACTTGATCGTGTCGCCGGTGCGGGACTGCCGCGACAACCTGCTATTCTTCTCCGACCTCAGCAAGCAGCCCGACGTGTCCGGCAAGCTGCCGCTCACGCAGATCGTGCACCACTTCGAGGCCGACTACGAGGTCAGTATATCGCGATATCGCAGCGGTGATGCTACCTGGCCCCAATTTCACCACCTTGACAAGTGCTACAATTGTAAATTTACTGTTTCTCCAATTGGGGACGTCTATAGGCTACAGTTACCGCTTACCATCGGAAGGTCTGTGCGTTTGTTTGCTACCAACATAAAATGTAGTGCAGGAACTTTAATAAATCAGAAGTAAATAACTACTTTTTGCGAAGCAAAATTACAATTGTCACAAAAAACACGACAATTGTAGCGAAATTCCGACATATGCCGGACCTCATGTCAAGATTTAATGAAAATTGTACTAAACCTTGCGACAATTGTCACGGTTTTCGGAAAATAAAAAGCAGTTTATTGACGTTATAATAAGGTTGCTAGTAAGAATTTTATGTTGGTGGCAAACAAGCACATGGGCCGTCCGATAGTAAGCGGTAGCTGTAGCCTACGGAGGCCTGTGACGTCAGTAGCAGTGATATTTTACAATTGTCAGACTTGTAATTATGGTGAAATAGGCCACTGATCGTGTCGCCGGTGCGGGACTGCCGCGACAACCTGCAGTTCTTCTCCGACCTCAGCAAGCAGCCCGACGTGTCCGGCAAGCTGCCGCTCACGCAGATCGTGCACCACTTCGAGGCCGACTACGAGGTCAGTATATCGCGATATAGCGGTGATGCTACCTGTGGCCTATTTCACCATAATTACAAGTCTGACAATTGTAAAATATCACTGTTACTGGCGTCACAGGCCTCCGTAGGCTACGGCTACCGCTTACTATCGGACGGTCCATGTGCTTGTTTGCAACCAACATAAAATTATTACTAATAACGTTTTTAAATCATTAATAAATTACTTTTTATTTTCCGAAACCCGTGACAATTGTAGCAAGGTTTAGTACAATTTTCATTCAATCTTGACATGAGGTTCGGCATATGTCGGAATTTCGCTACAATTGTCGTGTTTTTGTGACAATTGTAATTTTGCTTCGCAAAAAAGTAGTTATTTACTGCTAATTTACTGAAGTTCCTGTATTAAATTTTATGTTGGTGGTAAGCAAACGCACGGCCCTTCCGATGGTAAACGGTAACTGT
This sequence comes from Thaumatotibia leucotreta, assembly GCA_025490895.1. Taxonomy (NCBI): domain Eukaryota; kingdom Metazoa; phylum Arthropoda; class Insecta; order Lepidoptera; family Tortricidae; genus Thaumatotibia; species Thaumatotibia leucotreta. The sequence goes on along the minus strand of JALPQI010016092.1, from coordinate 24,853 downwards.
AGCCTATAGACGCCCCAGATTGCAGAAACAGTAAATTTACAATTGTAGCACTTGTCAATGTGGTGAAATTGGGGCCTGATCGTGTCGCCGGTGCGGGACTGCCGCGACAACCTGCTGTTCTTCTCCGACCTCAGCAAGCAGCCCGACGTGTCCGGCAAGCTGCCGCTCACGCAGATCGTGCACCACTTCGAGGCCGACTACGAGGTCAGTATATCGCGATATAGCGGTGATGCTACCTGATCGTGTCGCCGGTGCGGGACTGCCGCGACAACCTGCAGTTCTTCTCCGACCTCAGCAAGCAGCCCGACGTGTCCGGCAAGCTGCCGCTCACGCAGATCGTGCACCACTTCGAGGCCGACTACGAGGTCAGTATATCGCGATATAGCGGTGATGCTACCTGATCGTGTCGCCGGTGCGGGACTGCCGCGACAACCTGCTGTTCTTCTCCGACCTCAACAAGCAGCCCGACGTGTCCGGCAAGCTGCCGCTCACGCAGATCGTGCACCACTTCGAGGCCGACTACGAGGTCAGTATATCGCGATATAGCGGTGATGAACTGATCGTGTCGCCGGTGCGGGACTGCCGCGACAACCTGTTCTTCTCCGACCTCAACAAGCAGCCCGACGTGTCCGGCAAGCTGCCGCTCACGCAGATCGTGCACCACTTCGAGGCCGACTACGAGGTCAGTATATCGCGATATAGCGGTGATGAACTGATCGTGTCGCCGGTGCGGGACTGCCGCGACAACCTGCTGTTCTTCTCCGACCTCAGCAAGCAGCCCGACGTGTCCGGCAAGCTGCCGCTCACGCAGATCGTGCACCACTTCGAGGCCGACTACGAGGTCAGTATATCGCGATATAGCGGTGATGCTACCTGATCGTGTCGCCGGTGCGGGACTGCCGCGACAACCTACTGTTCTTCTCCGACCTCAGCAAGCAGCCCGACGTGTCCGGCAAGCTGCCGCTCACGCAGATCGTGCACCACTTCGAGGCCGACTACGAGGGCAGTATATCGCGTTATAGAGGTGATGAACTGATCGTGTCGCCGGTGCGGGACTGCCGCGACAACCTGCTGTTCTTCTCCGACCTCAGCAAGCAGCCCGACGTGTCCGGCAAGCTGCCGCTCACGCAGATCGTGCACCACTTCGAGGCCGACTACGAGGTCAGTATATCGCGATATAGCGGTGATGCTACCTGATCGTGTCGCCGGTGCGGGACTGCCGCGACAACCTACTGTTCTTCTCCGACCTCAGCAAGCAGCCCGACGTGTCCGGCAAGCTGCCGCTCACGCAGATCGTGCACCACTTCGAGGCCGACTACGAGGTCAGTATATCGCGATATAGCGGTGATAAACTGATCGTGTAAAATGTATTTGCGTACATTTTTTACCTATACAGGGTGTAATCGTTAAGTGTAGCCAGACCATAATTCCGTAAATATGACAGATATCAGGAAACTTCCAACTAATATCAAAAGTACGTTACACAAAGAGTAAAATTACATTAATACATTTTTCTCATTCGAATAGATTAAGTAATATTTTAAAAAATTGGCGCTGTCTTGCCAACAAACTGATTCTATAGTTTGGCAAGTAAATTTAAGAACCTATTATGTGTCAACATTTTGGAAAAAAAAATGCGAAGTTAAAACGCTCCCATACATTTAGTATGACGACTTACAGCCGACTTATACTTATTACGACTTATTGCATGTCGGGTGTCGTAAGAGTTAAAACTGTTAGAGATTAAGGCTGTATGTCGTTATACTAAATGTATGAAAGCGTTTTATATTACTTCATCTATTTAGCAAAAGTTATTAATGTAATTTTACTCACTGGGTAACGTAATTTCGATATCAGTTGGCGGTTTTCTGATATCCTGCCCTGGCCACACTTAACGATTACACCCTGTATAGAGGGTTGCCTGGTGAGATCCGATAAGCTGAGCAAACCGGTTTTTGAAATACGAACTATATGACATTTATGTAAGGTCGTCATTACATTTCAATGAATAGTTATCTCGACTTATCGGGTTTCACCGGGCAACCTATATTGTCATAGCGCGAAAAAGGTACGTGAATCTATATTTTTGACTGTACAATCAGTCAATCACCATCAGATATATCGGAGCTGCCACGGAGCTCAATATGCTCTATATCGCCATGACAATTTAGATATTTGTGAGGAGTACCCTGGTTGCTCCGATATATCTGACGCCGACTGTAGTCTAGGATATCGATGAATGTACCTTTTCACACCACCTATTCGAATACGAGCCTTTATCTTCCCTGCTGAGAGGGATCAAAGTGGCACTTTTCTGTTCAAGGACTTTCTATTGCCAGCCTAAAAAATTACAATGAAATATGAAAATAAACAGTACATTCATAATTGATGAAAATTTCTTCAGAATCGATTATTTGCATAAATATGAAATATGTGATATATCTTTTATTTTTCTCATAGGTGGTGCGAAAAGCAAAGTATTTTTTTTGTCCTGGGCGTTAACGCTTGAATCCCTCACTACGTTCGGGATTCTTGTGGAATCTATCGCTTCACTTGGGATTCAATGTCTCCCCGGAAAAATATCATTTTGATCCCTTGTAACACTAATAACTATTTTTGCGTATATCGACTATGACAATGATAATATAGGTTAAAAACTATGTAAGCTTGGCTAGCTACAAAAAGTTCTACGGGCCCCGCGCCTGTTTAATCCGGCTCCGGGGAAAGTTAGTGAGGTGTGTGTCATTCATGTATTTAATCACGTTGTCTAATTCCAGTACATCACGAACGAGGGCTCGGTGTGCATATTCCGCACCAACAAGAATGCGCCCAACTACCGCCTCATCAAGATCGACCTGCACAACCCCGCGGAGGAGAACTGGGAGACACTCATACCGGTATAATTCATTTCACTTTTATCATTTTACGACGCATATCGTCGGCTGACAAGCAAAACTCACTATAAAAACTGTCACTACTCTTAGCAACCTCTTATGTCAGTATTAAATCAGAACTGAGATAGGAGTTTTATTTCAAGTAGGTATTAGTTACTTAGTGAGTTTTGCTTGTCAGCCGACGATATATTGTTTTTAAGGTCCGACCGAGACCCATATTTTAGTGTCGGCCGAGACCGAGACCTAGAATAAATTTGATTCTCGGCCGAGACCGAGACTTGGTAGAAAGGATAAAAAACGTATAATTTACATAAAAAATCCCTAGCCAATACCTATAGTAAGTCCAACGTCAAACTAAATATAGCATTTTTGTTAGAATATTTTATTTTTTTGAGTTTTTTTTGTGTAGGTACCCCATAAACCGGTATTCGAATTTTAGTTATTTTTATTGTTAGTATGATAGGGGTCGCTTACTCTGAATTATTCCTTCCGTTCATTTTAAAGTGAAATTGAAGTCAGTTCATGTCAATATGACACCAATGAAATCGCAGTAAGTACGAGAGATGGCGTCAAGCTCGCCAATAGGGATGATGACTGTAGTTAAAATAAATTATCGGCTTAATAAAGTATCGGCTTCCGGAGCACTAAACACAACGAATTAACAATCACACAAGCGAAGAATGTCCATCTTATCTGTCAAAACGATTAGTGTTGTAATATTTAATACATAACGTATACAGTTGACCGAATTTTAATTATCTAAGAGCAGTTCTAAAAAAGTTCCTACACAATTATGAGCACTAAATGAGTCAGTTACCGTTTTCCTGTTTTCTTACCAACTTTGTAATGATATAAAATTAAATTATTGGTTTTTTATTAGTATTAACGTTTCCTTAACGTGAAATTCAAAAAAACAAAAAATAACAAAATATGAAATCAAACAGTGGATCTGTCTTATGTAGAAACTTTTTGAGAACTGAGGCCCGTTTCTCAAAAGCTTGTGACTTGTATACATACAAGTAGAAGTCTCTTTTTAACTTATTAATTAGATAAGGCCTTCCGCTTGTATTACAAGTTACAAGCTTTCGGGAAAGAGGCCTGGTCGTAGAGGTTATTCAATCTAAAGTCTGAAGAAGTTTGCGAAATCGTCGCACTCATTGAGGGTAGTTGGCATTAAAATATATAATTGCTTAAGCCCGGAGATCAAGGAGGCTCCTTCTTATGAGGTGTTTGTAAAAAAACTAAAGGACTTTTTAATCAAAAATGCATTTTATAGTATTGACGAATTTTATAATCTTATTTAATTGTTTTCATTTTTCTAATTATTATTGTAATGGGTTATTATTATTATTATTATTCTTTTTTTGTGTTAGACTGTTAATATTATTTAATGTAGTTGTAAGTATATTTTGACATGTGTTATTATTAACATTAAAGAATTTGAATTGAATTGAATTGAATATCTTAATTTCGACATATTTCAGGAACATCCCAGCGACGTATTGGACTGGGCCTCGGCGGTGGACAACGATAAACTTGTCCTTCACTACGTCAGAGATGTTAAGGTGAGTTCATACAGTCATGCAATCACAATCCTCATTTTCTGATTTATGTTATGAATAATACGAATTAGAATACAGTCTTCGGCCCCTATTTTCGTACGGTTAACAAATTATGTGGCTGTGTGACTTAACCTTTCGTATGCCGGAGGGCTGCGCACACTTGTACCCGTTGTATGCCTTGTCCCGTATCCGTCCATGCACCGTCGAATGCCGAGAGAGCGCGCACGGTCGCACCCCTTGTGTGCCGGGAGTTTACGTCAATAGAGAGCGCAACCGGATAGGTTTGGATTTTGGAGTAAAAATGCGTTTTATTATTAGGTACACATCAAACATTTATGTTTTCTGTAAAGCTCGATAAATGGTTCATCGTTTATACTATTTATTTCACTCAATATCTATTTAATTTGTGTTTTACAGGTATTTGAATCCAACATTGTAGCTGAATCATACCCTTTGTCAGAAAAGTCGTTTTTTATTAAAAATTGTTATACAATTTGAGTTATTTTTTTATTTTCTAAATTGATAAAGGTCCACATAATCATTTGAGACATTACAAATTGGCGATTATGAAGAAATCTTGATTCTTTTTTCAAGAAGAATATTGCAAATCATGACCACGACTCTGCCATTTTGCTATTGACCAAGTTAAAGTTTTGGTTGCTCGTGTAGACTAAATGATCACTCCTTGATGGCTGTGGGAGTTTTTTTCGATAAGTCAAGTATTCAGCCTTATATTTATAATATCAAAGTATCCAATAACTACATAAAATAATGTTTATATCAAATAAACTGTAGACAAAGCCACTTTACCTAGCATGCTCTTCTCTCATACATATCGTAACTTCTGGATGGTTTATGGTACATCCAATCATAGCATTGTAAAGTAGACGAAAGCGGCTTTCTATTGGTGCATTATATTACCTACAACTACATACAAATTATATGTGTAAAAGATGAATAAATATTAGGTTCTCAAGCTCTCTATTACTCCAGATTATGTGCATGTGTGCGTGACCGGGACATTTCGCTCGGCTGCCTTGTGACGGATCCGGACACCTATAGGAAGTTGTCCTCTGCCTAGTGACGGATCCGTCTCAACATACAGGATGCTCCTTATAGTGAAATAATATAAAGTAAGGCCAACGTGAAGAAAAAGATTGCGTGATTTTAACGAAAAAGAGAAAGATACTGATAGAGAAGGATGAAGCACAATTTCGTCACGTTGACTTTGCTGTAGAGTTCTTGTGTTTAGTTTGTCATGATTACATGGAAATAAAACAATAGTCTTTATTTCTTATAATAATGTTTTCTTTATTTGAATTTTTTGTTTGAATGCTGTGTGGTGACGCGCGCGCGCTTGCGAGTATTAGATCCTCATGGCTCAAAAGCACACCGACAGGTAGGCATTTGCGATATTTTTATGATGTTCGTTATCTAATAGTAGTTTATGTGTTATGTGACTATATAATGAAAGGCATAAAACACGAGTGAGGGTTCAAACAGGTTTAGGTCAAAATATAAAATCTTTAACTATCTGAAAACGTACATCCAAAACTGTGAAGCAATATAAGTACAAGTTATTCATGTAACTAAGCAGTAGCACTCTGTATAACCACGTCTGACTTACTGTACGTATAGAGGCTAGCCGCCATCTTTATTGTGTCTGTGTGTGTGTGCATGAACACCACTCTTCGATAATTTATCGAATTTCACGAGAATAAAGCGTTTCATCCGTCAAACAATATATATGAAGATAATCTCAATGAAATTTTCTTTTAGGTGATATAAATTACTCATAGACCATAGTTCATAAAATTCGAATAAAACACTAAACAAATTTGCGTTCGCATTACAGTCATGGATAGCCCATGGTTCAATGGCAAATTATTCGAAATAATGTGATATTTTCATGTTTATGTATATATCATTACGTTCAGAAAGGACAAAACAACAATAAAATACAAAATGTATTTACCAAAACAATATATATGGTATATTTTTTTCGATTGATTTTCAGAGCACTTCACCACACTCCACTTGTCGTAACGGGCGAATTTGAATGAGCTTGAGGACCGAATTTAGTGAACATAGAAAATAACGAATGGTTTTATGTGATACTTCAATCATTCAGCTTAGTAATTTGAAGGATTGTGAACCTATTGGCATTAGAAATAAAGTAAAAAATAATAAAAACGTGTCCGAATCTGATCGAGGACGGATACGTCACAAGGCAGGCGACGGGTATAAGTACGGATACGGAACAAGGCAGATGACGGGTATAAATGTGTGTGTTCCTCCGGCATACGACCGGTGTTGATACGGATACGGGACTAGGCATACGAAAGGTTAATTGTCAGTGAGTCGAAAAATTGGAAGACCTAATTTTATGTTGACTGTACGAAAGACTAAAAATTAGCTAGCGGGCCTACATACATACAAACATCAGCCTATATTAGTCCATTGTTGAGTAACAGCCTCTCATTAGCTTATGCGTATGGACGCAATAGGATATGCCCACGACGAGCGGGTTGGCGATCGCAGTAATGTGTCCACTATGATGACGCTGCTGCCCGTCATCAATCTTCGATAAATAATAGTAGCACTTCAAACCGTTTGCCGATTCTTACGACACCCGCAGAAAGAGTTGTGGTGGTGACAAATGTATTCTTACTGCCGTCACTATACGGCTAGCGGGCCTAACACATCTTTTATTTGACGACTCGCGGCCTTAACTATGACTAAACTGTAGATTGCAGTAATTTTTGTACAGATATTATATTGCAAAGAACTTGAAAGAGTAAATAATTTGACAGTATACAAACTTGCCGTGTGGTGACGGCAGTAAGAATACATTTGTCACCACCCCAACTCCTAAAGTCCAAGAGTCGACTAAGGGATTAAAGTGTCACTGACCATCCTACAAGATTATGACACACATTACTGCGATCGCCAATCCGCTTGCCCAGCGTGGCGATTATGGGCATTTGCCTCCTAATGCGTCTATACGCATAGTTAATAGGAGAGGCCTACGTCCAGCAGTGGACTAACATAGGCTGATGATGTGATACAAACTTGACGTCCCTTTTGTGTATTTTGTATAAGGGTCAATCACTTTTTTTATGTCATTCGTTGCCATGGTTGCGTTTTCCTGGGTCACCCTTAAAATCACAGTTTAGCAGCATTCAAATTGACAAAACTTTGATTTTTTTGACAGTTATGTGGCCTTTCCAAGGTGGGTCATCCACTCATCATGATAGTAAAGTGTGCATGATACTTTCGTCTAACAAACTATCCCATTGTTGTCCCCTGGGTGATGTGACAGAATAACAACTAAAAAAAAGTGATTGTCCCATAAAACTTCATAGTGGCGATAGTTTTGGAGGTTCAAAAAAAGATTGATTTGACCTGCCACCGGCTTTAAATAAAGTTGTCTTTTTTACTTTAAGAGCGTCCTTCAACTGCACAACATGGCGTCCGGCGCGCTGCTGCAGACGTTCCCGCTCGAGGTCGGCTCCGTCGTCGGCTTCTCCGGCAAGAAGGAGCAGCACGAAATATTCTACCACTTCATGTCCTTCCTCACGCCGGGCGTCATCTACCATGTCGACTTCAAGAACCAGCCTTATACACCGACGGTATGTAGTGTATGACTAGGTCTTCTCCGGCAAGAAGGAGCAGCACGAAATATTCTACCACTTCATGTCCTTCCTCACGCCGGGCGTCATCTACCATGTCGACTTCAAGAACCAGCCTTATACACCGACGGTATGTAGTGTATGACTAGGTCTTCTCCGGCAAGAAGGAGCAGCACGAAATATTCTACCACTTCATGTCCTTCCTCACGCCGGGCGTCATCTACCATGTCGACTTCAAGAACCAGCCTTATACACCGACGGTATGTAGTGTATGACTAGGTCTTCTCCGGCAAGAAGGAGCAGCACGAAATATTCTACCACTTCATGTCCTTCCTCACGCCGGGCGTCATCTACCATGTCGACTTCAAGAAGCAGCCTTATACACCGACGGTATGTAGTGTATGACTAGGTCTTCTCCGGCAAGAAGGAGCAGCACGAAATATTCTACCACTTCATGTCCTTCCTCACGCCGGGCGTCATCTACCATGTCGACTTCAAGAACCAGCCTTATACACCGACGGTATGTAGTGTATGACTAGGTCTTCTCCGGCAAGAAGGAGCAGCACGAAATATTCTACCACTTCATGTCCTTCCTCACGCCGGGCGTCATCTACCATGTCGACTTCAAGAACCAGCCTTATACACCGACGGTATGTAGTGTATGACTAGGTCGGCTTCTCCGGCAAGAAGGAGCAGCACGAGATATTCTACCACTTCATGTCCTTCCTCACGCCGGGCGTCATCTACCATGTCGACTTCAAGAACCAGCCTTATACACCTACGGTATGTGAGTCGCTTAACTTCAAACCCGGGTAAGTCCATTCTACCAATAGAGTTCATGTTTAATTGCAATCGTCTAGTTTTTCTTTAAACTTCAACTCTATTGACAGAGTAGATTTACCCGCGTTTGAAGTTAAGCAGCTCATGTATTATCAAACCGGAATCAGAAGGGGATTCGAAAGTACTGTTGACACAACAAATGACACACAATTTACCAAGAAAAGGGTTTTTTATAAATGTAGTGAGAGATTAATCAATCTATTATGTAGTCTCTGCACTTAAACTATGAATATACCCTAGATAAATTAATAGAATTTATTACAGGATCTCAATTTACACATAATAATACCGCCGCAGGCTTCGTCAAGATGCTACAAAATGGAATCAAGAACAAACTTCGTCATACTCACCAATGGCAATATCCGCAACAGGCTTCGTCATTACAACACAAAAAAAAAAATGTTAATTTTGTGTAAGATGTCCCAAGATATTTATTTATTTATTATTTTATTTATTTAATTGCAATCCCCGCTCCGTCCCGCACCCGGTCCAAAAGTCCCCATCACACCGGCTGCGTTACCGCGGTGTATAGCCAGGGATATCTGTTGAATCAAATATGAGCCGGAACGGCGGTCACAACCACCGTCTCTCAGCCACCGACCTAAGTCCGTCACGAACTTTTTAGCCTCCAGAGCCCAAGGCCCAGGTACCCCAGATTGACTTAATACTATGTTGTGGCAACAGTACTTCCGAATCCCGTTCTAATCGTAGTTTGATAATAGTGTATGACTTGGGGATCTAGCATGCCTAGCCAAGATGCCATTATGCAATCGTATACGATAAGCGATAAGTAATAAATCTATGTGATTGACAGATTCGTACGAAAAGTCACGTGACTATTTCGATACAATATTCTGCTCATGTGACTTATCGCTTATCGTGATTGCAGAATAGCATCTAGACTAGGCCTAGAGGTTTTTATTTTTTTCTTATGCTTAACGGTTTGGACGCCAAAGATTGAGCGAGTTTAGCCGATCGCTAACGCTCAAACGTCAATCGTAAACGATAGGCAAGTAACTATCTTTGCCGCACTAATAAAAAACAGTGGCAAAGAGGGAAAACTACAATACGCTACTGAGCTTTATCGATTGGCAACTTGGCTAAGTCTATCGCCAAAGGCAGACCACAAAGCAGTATTATATATTGTTTTTCATTTTATAGAGTTTGCTATTGTAACATCTGAAATGGTGTCAACAGGTGTTCAGAGAGGTGACGGTGAAGGGCTTCGATGCGTCGCAGTACGAGGCCAAACAGATATTCTACTCTAGCAAAGACGGCACTAAGGTGCCGATGTTCATTGTCTCGAAGAAGGTAAGTTGTGTAGAGCAGTTCTATTATATGTTAATGCCACTTTAGCTTTGGTTTACACTTACCAATTTTAATATTTATAATTTATGTATATAATTAACAAGATTGTTTATTATTTATTAAAATGTTGTCTTCGGTTACCGCAATAGGTATTCATGCAATAAAAGTAAAGTTTTTATTTCATGAATTTTTAATGACTTTTATAAAGTTAAAATAGTGGAAAATATGCTGTTTCGCGTTACAGAAGTCTATATTTTCGATATCGTGGTGGACGTTGTATCATGGTCAGTTTCTTAGTAAAATGAATACGAGGTGTGTGTTATGTCAAATGTACGACTGCTTCGATTTAGGTCTCAGTTGTACGGAAAACTAGTTATACACAATGCTCGCATCTATATGTAAATGAAAATTAAATTCACCGCTTCCAGTATCATTCACGTCCTTTATAGGTAATTTCATCAGAGCTGAGATGGATGATAGCACATACATCTAAAGATAGTAGATTGTTCAACGAGGGACTAAAACAGGCCATTACGACACGAGATATTTATCCACCCGAGCGTAGCGAGGGTGGATGTAGTTCGAGTGTCATTATGGCTGTTTAGTCCCGAATTAAACACTCTACTTTTCACTTAGAATGCGAGGAAAAAATCTCAGTATTTATTAACAGAAAGAACAAGTAAGAAACAAAAAAATTATATGTTCTACGATGTCAAAACTTCCGATTTCTTCGGAACATGGCCACTTGACGATAAGTTCGCAAACTTTATCAAGTTATATGGTTTAGTTGCAGTGTTTTAAGCGTGGAATACAAATGCTCCTCTTTTGCATTCTGGAGTAAGGCGTTAAAACTTCTTCATCGCATGACGTGACATCGTAAATTATACGATTTCAACAATATTACTTATGGACAAAAACACAAAAAATAAGCAATCAAATTCGTTCCGCGTTTTAGTTTTTATCTGTATTCCTTTTTCGAAATATGACGCTTTAAATACTTGCATATTTAGCCAACGAATTGGAGCTAACTACAAACTATTTTGAAGCTAATTGGTTAAAACATAACATAAGTAATAAATTGGATTCAATCTTAATCATATATTAAACAAGTATTAAATATACATGTACCTATATCAGGAAAAATAATCGATTTTCCTTAATATTTTTACACGATTGACATTTTGAGGTTTTTTCCAATGGCAATAATCGTTCGTTCAAAAATCATAAACACCAGAAATGGCTGTTTAGGGGTTTCCAAAGTCAATTAAAAAAAAGTTTAGAGGTTGTATCCACGGCATGCACAAAAGTGGTCCATACACAAGCACTGAAAATGGCGACTATCCTTTATTCTTGAACACCGTGAGTGTGGCTGTTTACGGGTTTCCGACGTCAATTAAAAAAAAATTACTTTAGTCCCTAGAGATTAATAAAGAGTTTTAGTCCCGATATGCCGGGATTAAAATAACATTTTAAGAGCATGAGAAGTGAAAAAGTACTAATTGCAGAAAATGTAGTGAATGAAAGAATGAATGACTCAATCCCATGTATGCCGGAACGTGGATCCGTGTACCGGAAAACTATTAGAAAAAAATATTTCCGGCACACGAGAGGTTAATATGACTTACGTTAAAATATTGAAGCAAATCCCTTGAACAAACTTTTTGGTCAATCTTGCAGTTGCAATGGGATTTGCCATAATTGAAAAAAAAGAATACTTTATTTCAAATTCTCCTTGTGTTTACATGACATGATGTTGTGCGCGTGACCTCAACTCTCGTGGAACTACCTATACAAAACAATTTTTTCCATTTCTCTGTATTAGGGTGCTTCTTATTTTTGCAATTTTGTAGGATGTTAAAACCAATATAAGAGCTCTTTGCTCTCCCGATTACATAATTCTATGGGGCACCCTCTCATTTTGTTATTTGATAAGTAAACAATATATTTTATCAACGAAAATTAGGGGTCGCTACCAAAGTAATAAAAAACGACTAATCATTTTGCCTTTCCTGAACTTCGTACTTCGGTAGCGACCCCTAATTTTTGTTTATAATAATTGAAAAAAAAAAACAAATATACTTATCAAATAACCAAATGAGAGGGTGCCCCATTGAATTTTGTGCCCCATAGAAAATTGCAATCGGGAGAGCAAAGAACTCCTTTATTGGTTCGAACATCCTACAAAATTGCAAAAATAAGAAGCACCCTACTCTGTATGGAACTTTTATAAAATTATAATTGCGTATAACAGGGACTGCCACGCGACGGTTCGAACCCAGCGCTGGTGTACGGCTACGGCGGCTTCAACATCAACGTGCAGCCCAGCTTCAGCGTCACCAGGCTCGTCTTCATGCAGCACTTCAACGGCATCGTCGCCATACCCAACATCCGAGGCGGCGGGTACCTCGTCTTATATACTATTTACAGATACATAATTTAGGTATAAGATAGGTATTCCGAAATAACACAACACGAATTTACCCGCGCTTAGCTCGCACTTCCTCGCGAGCGAGACGGCAACATCGGGTCTCTCACCCAACATCGCGAAGTGCATAAATCGGGTAGATGAGAATACAGCAACTTGCGAATACCCATCGTAGAAATTCTCATTAGCCGGATCGGCTGGAGTGCGGTGCGCTGTCTCGCTCTAACAGCATCGTAAATAGCGCGCGCAGTCCTGCGCGCGCCTCAGTTGTCTCCAGCCGTCGATGCGCACGCATGTCCCATAAGGGACTGCCGCGCGACGGGTCGAACCCGGCGCTGGTGTACGGCTACGGCGGCTTCAACATCAACGTGCAGCCCAGCTTCAGCGTCACGAGGCTCGTCTTCATGCAGCACTTCAACGGCATCGTGGCCATCCCCAACATCCGCGGCGGCGGGTACATAGCTTTTGTTTTCTTCTTTCATATAACAGGGTATGGGGGCCCAGGCACGATGGAGAGAATGAAACAGTGGTAATCAGCAGTCAAATAATGAACATTTATTAAATGCAGTCATCGTCTTATATACTATTTACAGATACATAATTTAGGTATAAGATAGGTATTCCCAAATAACACAACACGAATTTACCCGCGCCTAGCTCGCACTTCCTCGCGAGCGAGACAACAACATAAATCGGGTAGATGAGAATACAGCAACTTGCGAATACCCATCGTAGAAATTCTCATTAGCCGGATCGGCTGGAGTGCGGTGCGCTGTCTCGCTTTCTGTCTCGCTCTAACGGCATCGTAAATAGCGCGCGCAGTCCTGCGCGCGCCTCAGTTGTCTCCAGCCGTCGATGCGCACGCATGTCCCATAAGGGACTGCCGCGCGACGGGTCGAACCCGGCGCTGGTGTACGGCTACGGCGGCTTCAACATCAACGTGCAGCCCAGCTTCAGCGTCACCAGGCTCGTCTTCATGCAGCACTTCAACGGCATCGTGGCCATACCCAACATCCGCGGCGGCGGGTACCTAGATGCCCCAATGCTTGGTTACCTTTCGTTCACGATTCACGATTGAGCGTTAGCAATTGACATCTTGGCTCCGCACCCTGAGATATCTAAGGTCGTACTGTGAATGAGTTGCAGCAGGTGTACAACACGGCAATTTCTTGTGTTCTATGTTACATTTTCGGGGGTTTTAAATCTCGATGTCAATACGACAATGTTCCGATTCCAAGCTGATCAATATCTAGTCTTTTTCATTTGATAACGTGGGACAGTCCATCAAAAAGAACTACTAATTAATTTCGTGGGCGAGTTACTCGAAGCGGGAAGTTTGACGTTTCAGTTTTTTAGTATTGTTCTATAGTTCTCAAATGACTACTAGTTTGTAATTTTTTGATCGTTTGTAACCTCTTTTCTATAACACATTCCTTCAGCCTTACCACAAGAGTAGAACGACAAGTATCTCGCGGGCAGGATAGACAGCTCTCAGAGTTTAATTATAATCTGTGTTATTATTTATTATCATCTAATATGCTTTAATTATTCCAGTGAATACGGCGAGCGGTGGCACAACGCGGGCCGCCTCCTCAACAAGCAGAACGTATTCGACGATTTCCAAGCGGCCGCTGAATACCTCATCAAAGAGAAATACACGAGGCCCAAACTTATCACCATACAGGGAGGGTCCAATGGTGGACTACTAGTGGCCGCTTGTGCCAATCAGAGGCCTGAGCTATACGGTGCCGCTATCGTCCAAGTCGGGTAGGTCTACTTATACTCTTTAACCGATTCGTTGCGTGTTCCACTTTCAAAAACTTGTCTATGGCGGCGAACAATTTTTTCATGATACGCCAAGCGTACCTTACGCCATAGAATATGATGACACGCCTATCGTGTCATACGCCATTCGTTAAAAACATTAATGACACGCCTGGCGTGTCAGTGCGGACTGAAACGGTTAAGTGACTTCTTAGCTGACAAAGGTATTACATTACGTTAGGCCCAATTAGGAAATAATAAAAAAATGGTCCCTTTGTAGGCCAACTAATACTTTTTTGTAGAAGCTTTCCCTATAATTCAATATATTATTAAAATATTATCGAACCGGGTCAAAGCCCGACGCGTACCAAGGGTGCTCCGGAAACATGTCGAGCAATCATCGACTTAAATGCGTGAGTAACCTGGTTCGATAATATTTTAATATGTTTGAGTCTCACGTTAGTTATAATTCTAAAATTCAACATATTATTTAGGGTGACTGATTTCTACTTGTACCCGTATGTATGAACTGCCTAAGCGCAAAGGTTAATATGTAAACATGGCAACAAACAAAACAAGTGCGAGTCGGACTCGCGCGCACAGGGTTCCGTACCATTATCAATTTATTATTAAAAAAATACAGTTAAATCAACCTACCTCAAAAACTATAAGAGATAATTTAATCAAACCAAAAATCGTTGATAGAGTTTATTAATGTGCATAACATATATTTTTTTCAGAATTTTATATCGCGTAGTTTAAAAAATAAAGGGGGGGGGGGACACATTTTTCAGACTTTGAGAGCTGATATCTCGAAAATGATTTGCTTAAATAAAAATGTGATGTATAAACCTTCATATCATTTTCAAAGACCTTTCTATTAATACCCCACACGCTTATGTAAAACTAAAAAAAAAATTCTATCCCTCAGTTACATGTATGGAGGGCCCCCACCCCAATGGTTTTTTTTACAATTTAGTATCATAATCCTGTAGCGGTTTATACAACACATATTCTCACCAAATTTCGTTACTGTAGCATTTATAGTTTCCGAGTAAATCGGCTGTGACAGACGGACAGACGGACATGACGAATCTATAAGGGTTCCGTTTTTGCCATTTTGGCTACGGAACCCTAATAAAAAAACACAACTGCCGTTTAAAATGTAAGAAACATAAATAAAATAATAGTTTTATAAGTTATACGCATTATTGTTCAAAGCCCTTAAATTTGATACAATTTTTTTACATATTATTTTTTTGTGTTAGACAAAATTCAGTGTAAAGGTTACTTGTATTATTTTCAACATGACGTCATTACAGCCTATAACACTTGCGGTAGAGTCTAACCAGCGAGTGGCTGCACAAAAAAAACCCGGCAAATTAAAAAAAAAGTGACCTGGCAACGAATTCTCTACCAAATTGTTTGACAGCGACAGGTTAATTGATAGGCAAAATTGTTGCCATGTACAGAATATCGATAAAATGCTTATGCAGCCACTCGCTGGCTAGACTCTAGCTATGGATTCTAACAATGCTCATAATAAATCGGTTGAAGCATTACGTATTAGGGGAACCAAGAAACTCACGTACATATCCACTCACAAACATGAATCCTAAAAACAATACTCTTTTTTTAGAGCAATCATCATCATCATCAGCCTATGATAGTCCACTGCTGGACGTAGGCCTCTCCTATTAACTATGCGTATAGACGCATTAGGAGGTAAATGCCCATAATCGCCACGCTGGGCAAGCGGATTGGCAATCGCAGTAATGTGCCCACTATGATGACGCTGCTGCCCGTCATCAATCAGATAAAAGAATGGTCAGTGACACTTCAATCCCTTAGTCGACTCTTACGACACCCGCAGGCAACAGAAAGCAATAGCGCAATAGAAACAATATATTCATTGTTTTATCTTATTCCCCAGTGTACTGGACATGCTCCGGTTCCACCGCTTCACGATCGGGCACGCGTGGGTGTCGGACTACGGCAGCTCCGACAACGAGACGCAGTTCCGCAACCTGCTCAAGTACTCGCCGCTGCACAACGTTCACACGCCGGTCGATGGTGAGCTCTATTGTGACGGGAAACGGGTTGATAGACCTCGGTTACGAAACAATTGAGAAGGAGCGAATTCCGGCGAGAGCATTATTTGTATATTTATTTATCACCAATATTTGTTTCTTGGTCGTGGCTGTCTATGTATTTTAGTATTTTATACGTATCTATCTACTATATATTATTATATCTTCGCCTAGTACCCACATCACAACCCTTAATTGAGCTTACCATGGGACTACGTAGACTTGTGTAAGATGTTCCAAGATATTTATTTATTTATTTTATGTAGTAGGTACTCAATATTTTATCACCTTTTTTTAAACACAAAATAAAATTTCAGTTTATTCATTTCATTACTATATCAAAAAAAAATGTTATATTTCATGTTTTACAGATAGGCCGTAGATTAAATAAAAATTTAGAATCATTCGAATGCCGTGTTGCTGCGATTTTTCAATATTTGCCTTTTTTTACTGCCACCGGTAGACAGGCAGAATATACAATGTTTATCACTTTCAATGTTATTTGATCGAACAGAGCGGACAGCGTACCCGGCCATCCTGGTGCTGACGGCCGACCACGACGACCGCGTGGTGCCGCTGCACTCGCTGAAGTACATCGCGGCGCTGCAGCACGCGGCCGCGCCGCCGCAGCGCGCGCCGCTGCTGGCCCGCGTCGACACCAAGGCCGGCCACGGCACCGGCAAGCCCACCGCTAAGATTGTGAGTGTTACTGTCATGTATCTATACTGGTGCCGCTACACTCGCTGAAGTACATCGCGGCGCTGCAGCACGCGGCCGCGCCGCCGCAGCGCGCGCCGCTGCTGGCCCGCGTCGACACCAAGGCCGGCCACGGCACCGGCAAGCCCACCGCTAAGATTGTGAGTGTTACTGTCATGTATCTATACTGGTGCCGCTACACTCGCTGAAGTACATCGGCACCGGCAAGCCCACCGCTAAGATTGTGAGTGTTACTGTCATGTATCTATACTGGTGCCGCTGCACTCGCTGAAGTACATCGGCACCGGCAAGCCCACCGCTAAGATTGTGAGTGTTACTGTCATGTATCTATACTGGTGCCGCTGCACTCGCTGAAGTACATCGCGGCGCTGCAGCACGCGGCCGCGCCGCCGCAGCGCGCGCCGCTGCTGGCCCGCGTCGACACCAAGGCCGGCCACGGCACCGGCAAGCCCACCGCTAAGATTGTGAGTGTCTACTGTCATGTATCTATACTGGTGCCGCTACACTCGCTGAAGTACATCGCGGCGCTGCAGCACGCGGCCGCGCCGCCGCAGCGCGCGCCGCTGCTGGCCCGCGTCGACACCAAGGCCGGCCACGGCACCGGCAAGCCCACCGCTAAGATTGTGAGTGTCACTACTGTCATGTATCTATACTGGTGCCGCTGCACTCGCTGAAGTACATCGCGGCGCTGCAGCACGCGGCCGCGCCGCCGCAGCGCGCGCCGCTGCTGGCCCGCGTCGACACCAAGGCCGGCCACGGCACCGGCAAGCCCACCGCTAAGATTGTGAGTGTCACTACTGTCATGTATCTATACTGGTGCCGCTGCACTCGCTGAAGTACATCGCGGCGCTGCAGCACGCGGCCGCGCCGCCGCAGCGCGCGCCGCTGCTGGCCCGCGTCGACACCAAGGCCGGCCACGGCACCGGCAAGCCCACCGCTAAGATTGTGAGTGTCACTACTGTCATGTATCTATACTGGTGCCGCTGCACTCGCTGAAGTACATCGCGGCGCTGCAGCACGCGGCCGCGCCGCCGCAGCGCGCGCCGCTGCTGGCCCGCGTCGACACCAAGGCCGGCCACGGCACCGGCAAGCCCACCGCTAAGATTGTGAGTGTCACTACTGTCATGTATCTATACTGGTGCCGCTGCACTCGCTGAAGTACATCGCGGCGCTGCAGCACGCGGCCGCGCCGCCGCAGCGCGCGCCGCTGCTGGCCCGCGTCGACACCAAGGCCGGCCACGGCACCGGCAAGCCCACCGCTAAGATTGTGAGTGTCACTACTGTGATGTAACTTTACTGTTGCCAGACTTGCCAGACCCCGGAATTCTGGTAGCATTTTTGAGCTGTCATAGGGACTTCTCGTTTATCGACTACCGATTATACATATGTATATCGATATATGCAGAATACAATGTAAAATAATTATGATTACAAATAGAAGTAAACAACAGGCGGTCTTATCGGTAATGAGCTGTCTTTTAGATTACGTTTGGATACCAACTTTTAGGAAATTGTAAATAGAAATGAAAATAATAATATTTTATTAGTCATTATTAATATTTGTGGATTTCTTATGGCTAACTATTAATCATTTTTCGCATGAAATTGCTACGAGAATTGCTATTTAACATTTTCAGCCACTCAAAAGTTATATAAACGAGATCGCTCATGATCGATAAGACCGCCTATTATTAACTTCTACTTGTAATCATAATTATTTTACATTGTATTCTGTATTTATCGATATACATATGTATAATCGGTAGTCGATAAACGAGAAGTCCCTAGTACAGCTCAAAAATGCTACCAGAATTCCAGGGTCTCTGACTGTTGCACTTAATTGTACAACCGATCCTTAGGACCCGAGGCCCCCGAGTGTAAGGAACTGCACCACCAAAGCAAGACACCGCGTTATTTGTTCACCGCTGAGCTAGTAGCTATACCAGCTGAACGAATATAATTATTATCGTCGGTTGTCAACCAAAACTCACTAAGTAACAAATACCTACTTGAAATAGAGATCGTATCTAAGTTCTGATTCAATACTGGCATAAGAGGTTGCTAAGAGTAATGACAGTTTTTATAGTGAGTTTTGGTTGTCAGCCGACGATATATCAATAGCTATCTCGCTTTTGGTGAGACCAATGCCTGAGCATTTCTCAAAGAGTTTGTGCAATTGGATCACGTCTTCGATATCGATTAAATCTGGTAGGCTGGTAGTCAATGATGCTGAGCAAAATCCATCACACCTACCAAAATGTCCCAAAACGTTTGTATGAAACGTTCTGGGAGATTTTGAGAAATGTACCCTACCAATTTTCTCATTGAATGTTTGATATTATGGCCAATCAACTTGTCGATCGACATATTTTCTGTCTGCTGCGTTACTTTTCATGAACTTACAAATGTACGTCAATTAATACTATACACATTTACAATGAAAAACAGTTTAGGATCACACATCTTCACATCGATACATTTAGTGAATTTGTGTGGGGCCTAACGCATGTACAATTTACAAGCATTTTTTCTAGCTAACTTGATGAAATTGTCAACTGCGTTACGGAACAAAATAGTGTCGATCGAAAAGACAAAAGTTGACAGGGGCCATTAACAATTATTTTTAAAACTAATTAAAACCCCCACCTCGGTGATCTTGGTCGTTTTTCTCTGGTATATGACATCTAATATTTATAATTTATACAGTGTGTTACCATGACCCAGGCTTTTACGAAAATGGGTAATAATACGCATTACTGGCAATCGTTTTCAAGTATTAAGAGTTGACAAATATTTAAATTAACTGTACAATTATTTTTATTTCGTTCGAACGATCAATGTAACGCGTGTACTGCTTAGTTGTCAAACGTTGCGAGTAGCTGCGATCTGTCATTGTCAAGTGCCAATTAACGATTTATTTTGAAGTACATTGCTTCTCAATTAAGTTTTCTTAGAAAGATAATTACTTTTAAAATTAGGATTTTTAAACAAATAATGTACATGGTTTGGCTAAGAATCTGCATCTCAATCCTCGGTTCAAATAAAAGCCTGCATCATGTTAACACAGTATTAAGAAGTGTGACTACTGGGGAAAAATAAAAAGTACAAATCAAAATATTTAATTAATAAATAATTTGATTTGTGTTTTCCCAATACGTTTAATTAAAAACCCTTTCCCAGATCGACGAGCACACAGACATCCTCTGCTTCATGACGCAGAGCCTCGGCCTGAAGTTCGTGAAGTGAGCGCGCCGTCCCTCGCCCAGTATTATGTACATAGCGACCAGCCCGACCTTACCGAGGGTCCCGGGACCCGGGACTGGTGATATTGTTACGCATTGCTACTATTTTTTATGAATAAAACTTTGTTTTTATTTTTACACTAGAGTGGTTGTTTTATTTTATTAGAAAACCCGGTTAGATGGGAGTGAAATCCTTCTGCTAGTGATTGGTTAACCATTAACCCTTTACCGCATGTTGTTCCATATTTGGCCGTTTAAATTGTACTCTTACAGCGATCAATCCTTTAACACATTCGACGCCGGTGACAGCATCTGAGATCAAAAACATCTGACTCCTATGCCAGTGAAACACATACGTGATCAAAACTACCGTGCTCTAGTGCCACTAGCATAAATCAAGTTCTTACTCATGTGCCAGTCGCATCGAAATACGATCATTTTTGATACAAGTGTTGTGTCGCCGGCATAGGAGTACAATCATTTCGGTCACACATGCGTGTGACTGGCATAGGAGTTCTAATAAGAAAATTTCAGATTTAGTGAAACGGTACCGGTGGCGAAAGTGTTAACGGGTATTGGCAACATATTTGCCGTCATATAAAAACAAAACCAAATCAATTTGCAAATGGTCAAAGGGTTAATTCGATAAAGTCGAAAATACTGGACATGTGGGACCATGTCCAGTATTTTCGACTTTATCGACCACAACATTAACCCAGGATTATTTACCCTTCGTCTGTGTTTGATAACGATCTGCACAATAAGTATTGAACTCAAATCAATCCATAATTTGTATTCATAACCAAAAACCAAATTATGGATTGACCGTACTGATCCTTAGCAACCGCAGACGAAGGGTTAAGTAAGACTATTCAGTGTCAAGGAGGTTTGAACACGCGATTGCGACCACTAAATATTTCTGTCGAATTAAGGGTAAATCAAGGACATTTTAAATAAAACAAATATGCAAGTTTTATAACTTTTATTGTTGAATACTTATGATAAGTTGCTAACAGCACGAACTTCAGTTGGGACTTTCTCCACTCAAATAATATAAATATTAGTTCCTTAGAACAAAATAAATAAAAACACTTCTTAAAGCCATTGTGGCATTTTTCTTTGTCAAATAATAATTTCTTAATGTTTAGTCGCTCGTGCAACTTTCTACACGAAGAAATCGTTTAATGGCCTCGATTTAAAATCGTTTTGTATATAAATATATATACCTAAGTAAAGTAGAAGTATATAATAGAACTTAGTCGGTCGCGGCTCGCAGTCGGCTTACCGCTGCGTGGCGGGTTTTACTGCGGCAAAACTATCCGCCGCCAGCGGGCGATAGCCCGGCCGCGACGCCTATAGCCGTCGTCGGACCCATTACAATGAAATGTACAATCGGTACAAACCATACGATACAACTGACCGGTCCACGGGTCCCGCCGGACGCGTCATAAACAAACGAACGTCACTGTCACCGATCAATTGTATCCACACTTACGATATTTTATACCTAGAAAGAACAATCATGCTATGAATGAGATTAATCGAATACTACGCTAAATACGAGTACATGCGTTAGATATAGGTTACAGAGCCTAAAATTACGAGCAACCTTGAATCTTAGCCTAAGTCGGCGCCGAGCCCGGTCGCTCCCGCGGAGTTAGTCTTAAGCCTAGAATTACACATTTCATAGTTGAGGGTCGGGGGAGACTTGAAACGCTCACTCACTAGAGTGGTTTAAAATCGAGGCCACGAGAGTAATCGCCGCACTCATCTCGGAGGACTGCGGCGATTAGAGCTACAGCTAGAGACACCATGGCCGCATGATGCAACTAGCGCCGGGCGCGGCGAAGCCGGCGAGGCCCGTGGCCGCTCCAGGCTGGGGCCACGAGGCCACGCCTGGGGCCAGTCGCCGAGGCTGGGGCCACGAGGCCACGTGTGGGGCCACTCGGCGACCTCGCCGCGGCGCCCGGACTCACTTTTGGTTTGGCTCCACAGCCTCAGTTTCGTTACAATATTCGTTCCTACGTAATTTAATTAATATTTTGTTTCGATTACTACCTAGTATAAATCGACTATATTTTATAAACCAATTTATATAATTATGTGGCGGGTATATAATTCGATTGAAACTAACGAAACGCGTAGTCGCGTAAACGGAACTAAGCGATCTATAACAAAATGTATAACTTAAACGAACGGTATATAAAATCGTACGGCTAGTTTGTGAGCGGCAGTTCAGAAGCAACCGAGAACGATTAAACTTAAAATAGCCCTACCGGGACCGTAACGTGTAACAAAAATATACAAAGTAAAACTAAGATAATAGGAAAACGCGATTTCGTTAAAGAGAACTAGCCTGTTGCAAGACCCGAGATCAAATAAAACGTCATTGTGAATATGTCATAGCTAGAAATATGTGAATAATATATCTTTTGTATATCGTAGAAGTCGTCCCGAACTTGTTATTTCGCGCTGTGAAATATTCACGACAATATTGCAAATAATCGAGAGGAGAACACGAACTAGTCGGATTGTGTGTGTGTGTCGGCCTCACTCGGCCACGCCGTTGCTTAGCGTCGGTTTGGTGCCGGGTAGTACGGTCGCCGTCCTAAAACAATAATAGTATGTTACAACCAAACTTAGGTAAGAGGCAAATATTCATGATACACAATAATAAAACATTAATCTGTTAATGGTTTTGAACAACTTTTACTGTGGGATCAAATTAAAAACTCAATAAAAAAACCGACACTTCCATAGAAATGATGTGCTAAGAAGATAAGTTGACCAAAATGTATAATAGATTCCTGTTTTATTATTTTGTATCACTAATTTGAAGTCATCCTGTATAGTAAAATAGTACCGAATATCGTGTTTGTGGAATGAATTAAAGAAAAGAAATACTACTTCATTGGGTTCATCATTTGTGAAAGTTTTAAATTACACTTAAGGGAAGTGTACATAGGGCCTTCCGATTTTAAGTAATAGTACATTACATTAGAGGCCGGGAAAATAAGGATTTCCGGCCAAGTTGGTATATACCGGATAGGTAACGAGGCCGGGAATCCGTTTTCACGCTGAGGCATGCATAGTGCTTTTCTCAAACATACAAAGAAATACAAAAAAAAAATAATGACAATGTTGTCGAAATTAAAAAAAAAAGTTACTCTGCAGGTCTAGGTCTGAAAAGTGTTATGAAATTCCATTTCCACCCAAGTTAGTTACTGCGCCCTAAGAGCGATATTTCCAAGTCTATTTTTAGGAACGTAAAGAGAATATTTCATTGCACGTTTGAGAAAAATAGTAGATTACATGCCAAGGTCGTTTAAGTGGGAAATGTCTTGGGTGACGTGTAACTGTAGGCCGAGGCGAAGCCGAGGCCGATAAACACGTGATCCGAGGCTTTCCCATTTAGCGGCCTTGGCATGTAATCTACTGTTTTTCTGCTCAACGGAGCCGGCAGGCGGTAACTTAGTTTAGCGCAGCGGCCGGAGGGCAGAAAAATGTTTTTCTCAAACTTGCTACGGAATGTTAATGTTACTTACTTTAAATTAAACCCGGAAATACTATGTATCCGGTGGCATATGCTAAGATGATATGTAAAGAGATTTCATGTATTTATTTCACACCCAGGACTGCAAACAAACTGTCTTTTGTTTTGAAACGTCAAATTGTGACACTATGTCTTGACATTCAGCCACAGAAAAAAAATAACCTAAAAACTAATGTCTATACCACCAGGTAAAAGAATACCTCAAAAAGATTAAAAAAAAATTTTGGCGCGAATGTTTTTTTTTAATGTTGTACGATACTGTACTATTGGTTTATTTACAAATCAAATAGTATGGTTCGGCGAAATCAGTTCGTTTTATTTCATGGCAAGTTTGAGAAAAGCACTATACAAATCTCGGCGAGAAACAGGGTTACAGGCCGCGTATTCCTATCTGGCCTCAGTTCCTTCGGCCAAATATATCTACTTGGCCTGTAACCCTTCGTTTCCCGTTCTCTATAGTAATGTACTATAACATCAATTTTGGACTACTTCGCACGCGAATAGAGAGCGTGGAGGATGGCGTGTATACTTGTCTACATACTGCGCGGGTTGCGGCGGCGCGTCGAGCCCCATGAGCGCGGCGCGGGCGCACTGCTCGTGCGAGTGCTGCGTGGAGGATGGCGTGTATACTAGGGCTACCGGTATCCGTGTTACCCGCAGACACGTGTACACGAATCCTTAACACCGGCGGTACTAAGAACCTGAACGACACGAAACGCCAAGAAACGTTTCCACTTAGAAACGTTTCCAAGTTAGAAACGTTTCCAAGCTTGAGTCTTGTGGATCCATTGCAATTGAATATTCGAAAAGCCTATGTTTTTTTTAG
>JALPQI010016091.1:0-54564 GCA_025490895.1 Thaumatotibia leucotreta | reverse complement strand
ACACCAATAGGTACAAAATTTGCAATACCATTATTACCATTGCAGACGCCTTTATTTTGGCTTTAGTTGCATGTTGCCTTTATTTTGTCATAATTTACAGCATTTTATTACATAAAACGTTTAAAAAAAAAATAACGCACGAGGGAATCGATTGCAAATCAGTTTCAAAAATATCGCATGCAATTCGTATTTTCATTTTTGACCGATGGAGAAAGTCTGACATATATTATATCTTTGTATGTAATGTTAATAAGGTCTACCCATCTTTAAATTTTGTATGAAATAACGGACTTAGTGGATTAAGGCAAAAGGCTCTGTCTTAGTCTACTGTTTAAGCTTATTTATAAGTTATTAAGGTTGAATATTTATTGCTCTTATTTACGGTCTACAGTTCCTTTGGAAAATAAACTAGTAATGTGAATGTTATTCTTTATGATACAATGTCGAGACACTGACAATAAACTTGTACTTACATTACATCATACATATACGTATCAAGTAAAATCAAACGTAATAACTGTTACTTGACAACGTAATGGTACGACTACCTACTGCAACAGATACACAACGTAATTATTTTGTGGTCAACGATTGACTAAGGAATAGAAATCCTATAGCACTTCTATCAATATTAATTCTTATTTTTGTTAGATTATAATATTGAAATGTGTGCTACCTCGTCCACCTCGGAAATTGGCATAATGTTTTGTTAGGAATTTTGTAACGATACGTACTCCACTACGAAATCCTCCAAGGATTAGATCGATATGTATAAGATTATCTCAGGATACATTTTATTTATTCAGCATAAAAACATGTTGGTTTATTTTATATCTACGCGTAAAAAAGGAGTTAACAGCAACAGCCCTGCGTGAGCTTTGTGATGAACATTACAGTAGACACCGATGCCACCAATAAGTACTCCAAATACTCGTATCCATATGAAACGTTTTGCGGAGTCAATTCCTAGCAACCTGGAAATTGTTTTAATATCTTCACTTAGTCCGCAAATTGTGTGCAAATTCCGAATCCGAATTTGCACATTACCAGGAGCCAAGTAACTGTCAAATTAACGTTAATTTTAAGTTTTTGCTTGTAGTTCGAAAACGGTATATTGGACGGAAAATTTACTGACGCATGTATTAAAGAGGGTTAAATTCTGCGTCAAAGATATACGTACCTCATAATTAAAAAAACTGAAAATTAATGATAATTTCACGATAATTGGCTCTAAAAAGTTAAGTTTAACTTCTGGTAATGTGCAAAATCGTATTTCACACATTTACGACTAAATTATAGTATATTGTGCATCTAGGGAGGTAAGTACGGTATTAGAGTCTGGTTTTGATTTTCGTTTACCGATCGTGATGTATACAATGTTTTACATCACACTGATCACTTGGTTAAAAATAAGTTCTGAGACAAATTAATAATATTAAATAACTAACTAAGATTTCTGTAATTCTCTAGGGAATTTCACTTCTCTATGCCTTGCGATGCGTACAAGCAATAGCGCGCTTAGAAAGCAAGTGTGACGAAAAGATTTAAAATTGTTATGATCCTAGCCTGCTGGGAATGAATACCTGGAAACAATCTAATTTTCTTGTTCCATAAAACCTACATTGAATGAAGCGCAACTCGTCCAGTATGTTTATGCTTCGCACGATCTTTATTGAGTATGTCAAATAGGTCACAAGGTTGCAATCCGGAAGCACACATCCACAATCTTACGTTTTTGGGTTGTATAATAAATAGGTACACTACTTTGATTTCGTTTTCTGTGAATTGTGTTCTTACACTTCGTACCTATCAAGTAGATTTTTTGGACATGGGAATGCATTGTTAGTTTACTGTTTACAATCCCGTACCGCTAACGTTTAAAAGGCGCATGAATGCCAAGGCGAATTTTATACCAGACAACATTAAGGCAAAGCATAGAAGATATGTTACCTATTTTGCTCACAATATGGTTCTAATACAATATGTATGAGTGATAAATGTGATTTGCACATAAGGCAAAATAAAACGCGGATCGTAAAGTTAAAATATGCACAGCAGTTGAAAGTACCTACGTAAGAAAAGGATTCGATTATTTTTGGTACTCGTATATAAAATCTGCGTTTGAATGTGGCTTTAAAAGCGCTTAATTCGGCACATCGTGTTGGGGGCAGGCGGCCCGCACAAGACCGATTACGTCCCATATATCTTGGAATGGGACCTGTTACATAAAGCCACACACCCGCTGCATATATTACATTTCCTCGCGAGATAACTGCGTGGAAAATTCTCATGTACACAGAAGCACGCATGTTCGGTAAGCATCGAGAATAATAAAGAGTTTTCGTACAAAAGTCGACAGCTGGATTGCAGATATTTGATATTTGTGGCGCTCGAGAAGTGTTTAAAGTGTATTGAAGACCGAATGTTACGAAAAGGTCGGTACACAACAGAATATAAAATAAACACTGCTACAGTAAAAAACTTAAAAAATGTGCGTTTTTACTATTACATAGCAGTGGGAAAACGATAAGAGAAGATAACCGTTTACTGGCCTTCGACACTACTGTTTTTTTTATTCGCTTCCCTCACACTTTACCTATGAGA
The DNA here is from genome assembly GCA_025490895.1 of Thaumatotibia leucotreta. Taxonomy (NCBI): domain Eukaryota; kingdom Metazoa; phylum Arthropoda; class Insecta; order Lepidoptera; family Tortricidae; genus Thaumatotibia; species Thaumatotibia leucotreta. The sequence continues at coordinate 51,960 of JALPQI010016091.1, read as the reverse complement.
TATACCTACGGCATCCACTTAGAGTTCGCAAGCTGTGAGACAGGTATGCAAACTTAATTAACACTTTCATTGCGGACGAGTGCTACGCGCTACGCTCGTAGCTGATCCCGTGATTTTTCCGCTTTGTAGCGAAAATGGACCTCCCACAGAGAACTCCCCTTCCAACTTCCCCGCGCTCAAAGTGTTAAGATCATTTTGAAAGATGGGAAATGGATAGAATATTAATTGTGGAATTTACGAATAGGTATATCCCTTGTGAAACACATGCGATATCAATAGGTATTCGTATTATATTATCCTATGGTACAATATTAGGGTTGATTGCAAAACAATACCTACACATTGTTAAATTAAAACATAATAACATAAAAAAATGTGTTATTAATTTATCATAAACATAGATACTCGTAGTTTGACTAACATTCGTAAGACAGTGGATTTTTGTTTTGACTAAGCCCTTAACTCTGTATATCTTTTCTTGCCGTCGACCCATTTCTTTTTAGGGATAACTCAAGCTTAATCATAAATAAGGTTATACAAATGTAACGTTTTTCATCAATAGGAATTTTGATACATAAAACGAATGTAAAAGATTTAATACTTTCAGCGAATACGCTACCTCCAAAGCCTTCATTTGGTAAATAGAATTTGACAGTAATGAAATTCTTTTCAGATTCGACGTTCCTGGAGTAGGTTCGATTAAGTTGTTTAACATATTCAAGTCACTCGAGTGAGTGACAGGGGATATTTACCTAAGTATAAGTACACTATACATATTCAGTCTATTTACCTTTATTAAGCTTAACCTTTGAGAATAAGTAGCTTCGAGATATCAGAGTCTCACGAAACTTAATGTACCTACGCACGGTACAATAGAATCAATAGAACGTAAGTAACTATATGAAAGTAACCTCACTTAACAGGGCTCAAGCTCATCATACCGTCTAAGCCTTACATACTTGACGTTCAGAAGATAACCGCATTATGAGTTGTAAATGAATAGGAATTCGTTTATTAGTTAATATATATATATATAAACACCACTTCATTCATTATCGGTAGGTACCTACTTTATTTATATAAAATATACCCTGTTAGGGCTAAGACTCAGTTAATGACCAACGGGGCTGCACGCAGGGTAGTGGTAGACGGGCAGATAATGCACTATGTCGACGAGTATCCATATTTAGGCCAATTAGTCTCTTTCAGCCAACGAGAGGAGAAAGAACTCGAAAGGAGGATCCAAAACGCTTGGAAGAGCTATTGGTCTATAAAACATCTACTGAAGGGAGATCTACCGCTTACCCTTAAGCGGAAACTCATTGACGTCTGCATTCTGCCTGTCCTAACCTACGGTGCTCAGACATGGTCATTAACAGAACTGCAGAAGACCAAACTGAAGGTTTGCCAACGAGCCATGGAGCGCAGCATGCTAGGAGTAAAACTTATCGACCGAGTCCGGAACTCTACGCTGCGCTCAAAAACCGGGATCGTTGATGTGGGAGCCAAAACTGCCAGACTAAAGTGGAACTGGGCCGGCCACGTCTGCCGCATGCATCCACAAAGGTGGGCCATTCTAGCCACGGAGTGGAGGCCGCAAGGGCGACGTGGGCGTGGCAGGCCTAGGCGTAGGTGGCGAGACGACCTGGACGCATTTCATAACGAATGGCCACAAATTGCTCACGACCGGGATGAGTGGAAATCCATAGGGGAGGCCTTTGCCCAGCAGTGGGACACTTTACAGGCTACATAATAATAATAATAATAACTGTGGTGTGTGGGCTGTGCTCGTCGACGTCACCATCCCCCATGATGAGAATCTCGTGAAGGCCGAAAAGGACAAGTCCAGTAAGTACCTCGACTTGGCCCACGAGATAACCGCCATGTGGGATGTTGACTCGACGATCATAGTCCCGATAGTCGTTACAGCGAACGGTTTAATAGCGAAGAGTCTCGACCAACATCTTAAGAGTCTCTCGCTAGATGGCTGGATCAAGGGTCAGATGCAGAAGGCGGTAATCCTGCGCGGCGCGGATAGTCCGTCGGTTCCTCTCTCTGCGACCTTAACCACCGGCAGCTTGGGCCCGCGCCGTTGCCGGCGGCACCCTAGGTTAGGTTTTTATAATGTGTTTATATTTTATATTGTTTTTGTGTGTTGTATTGTATTTTACTTTTATAACCATATTATAACAACCTAGCCTAAGAGAATATTTAAATAAAGGAGATAATAATAATAAGGTTGGATCAAGGGTCAGATACAGAAAGCGGTAATCCTGGACACGGCGCGCATAGTCCGGCGGTTCCTCTCCCTGCAGCCCTAACCACCGGCAGCTTGGGCCCGCTCCGTTGCCGGCGGCACTCTAGGCTAGGTTTTTTATAGTATGTTTATATGTTTTGTATGTTTTATTGTATTTTATTTTTAACCGACTTCAAAAAGGAGGAGGTTTACAATTCGTCGAAATCTTTTTTTTTTTTATGTATGTTCCCCGATTACTCGAAGACGCGTGGACCGATTTGAAAAATTCTTTTTTTGTTTGAAAGGGTATACCTTCTAGTTGGTCCCATTGTCACCAAATCCAGATCTGATGATGGAATCCTGGAGAAATCGAGGGAACTCTTCAAATATTGTAGGCACACATGACATTTTTCATTTATTTTCGAAGACTAATGAAGTATTTCCTTCTAGTCATGAACATCTTAAGTTGGTGATCTGATGATGGAAGGTACAAGTCCTTAGCAATTAGGAGTTGGGGGATAATTCTTTAAATATAGCATATTTCGTGTGTTTTGGAAGCTATTCGAGTAATGCCTTTAGGTGGTCATCCTTTCATGTTGGTGTGCTGATGATGGAAGGTACAACTCCTTAGAGATTAGGAGTTGGGGGATAATTCTTAAATATATCATATTTCATATATTTTGGAAGCTATTCGAGTATATGCCTTTAGGTGGTCATAGTCTCATGTTGGTGAGCTGATGATGAAAGGTATAACTCCTTCACGATTAGGAGTTGGAGGATAATTCTTTGAATATAACAACTGTCATACATTTTCGAAATCTATTCAAGTGTTTGCTTACTAAGCTTAGTAGTTACCGGTTACCGGTTAGTGATTCTTTAAATAGGCATGCTAAGGCTGTTACCAATAATCTTTGAAATGATTCATACCTGCTGATGATACAATGTATAGCTCCTTGATAATGGGATAATTCTTTGAATATCGCACAGACAGTTTGTTGTATATTCATATAAGTTAGCCAGTTCGGGTTTTCTGGCCTACTACAGTGCAGTACATTCTAATTACAAGTATTAAGAGCATACTAAATAACTATTTTTTATAAATTACACTACTAAAAAGCAAAAAAATAAAATATTTTAAAATAAAAATAAAACCGCCTTCAAAAATTCGCCCGAACTAAAAATTTAAAAATAATTTTATTTCCTACTTCTTAGGATTTCCTACCCAATCCTTTAAACCTTTTACCATATGCATTGAAATAAAATATTATGGCTAGGTATACTACAGATTTCTTAGAAGTCGGTGCCAAGCCAAATATGTTCACTTCGCGAGTATTATGTATTTGGTAGAGCTTTGTAACTTACTGTCACTCCGGTTATGCTTTCATCAAAATGACTGAGGCAGACTATTCTGTTGATAAAAGCATAATCGGAGTGACAGTAAGTTACAAAGCTCTATCTAATATATACCTATGAACGTACTTAGCTTGGCACCGACTTCTAAGAAATCTGTAGTATACCTAGCCATAATATTTTATTTCAATGCATATGGTAAAAGGTTTAAAGGTTTGGGTAGGAAATCCTAAGAAGTAGGAAATAAAATTATTTTTAAATTTTTAGTTCGGGCGAATTTTTGAAGGCGGTTTTATTTTTATTTTAAAATATTTTTTATAACCATATTATAAAATGCCTAACCAATGAATACAGATGAATAAAGAGATAATAATAATAATACCCTGTTGAATTTTGTCCCCTAAAACAAATGCTAAAATTGTTGAATTGATATACTAATGAATTAATATACTATTTTAGATACCAATTTCAGGCACATACTAATAGGTAGAGAAGCAATAGAGAGTAAAATGATATCTTAAAGAAAAACATAAATCAAACTTCTGATCGTACGCTCGCTCGGTCGAAAGCCAAAAAACAGTTCACACAACGTTTACTTACGCATGACAAATTGAACGATAAGTCACATCAATTTTTAACTTAGGCGAAACAAATAAAAATATTCAGTTCATATTTCGATGGACTTCATTGGTTTGTATCTATGTTAATTTTTTATTGGTTGGATAAGGCATCAGTAGCTACCATGAACTGCCGCTACGTTATTAACGCAGACTTATTTCTATCCGACTCGCTCGCACCAATACCCAACTACGAGCAGGATGGATAGAAAGTAGGTCCGCGTTAATAACGTATCTGCAGGTCATGGTTAGGTATCGGCACCTATTAACGGCGTAGTTAAGGAAATTATTAAAAACAGTCAAGAATTATCAGGGTATCCCTGGACACCGAAATAAGTTTTAATTTTATTATAAGTGCGTTTATTGAGTATCACGTTATCTATGTTTTTTGGCTTTTTTATTTATAAAAAAAAATAAAGAAAAAGTCCGAGATCCAGAGTCCATTAATGGCTTACAGCACAGGCCGAGACCCTAATACTGGCAATAATGGACTCCTATTAACGGTACGAATAAATAATAATTTTGTTCCGTATCATAATCATGGTTACTTCAACAGAATTTAAATACCTATTATGTAAAATATGTTAGTGACTAAACTGTTTAAATTAAATGCAAGCAGTTTAGCTTTGGGTTTGACATGATAGAAGAGTGAAGCCGGTCCTGCTCTCTTGTTGCACAAACACAAATTACACGTTAGTAAGCAGATGCTTGGTATATATAGCACCAACTAACCCAAATATCAATTAATTCAGAATCAGTCAATTCAAGTCATTCAAAATTAGTTTTTTGATAACGTTGGTTTTGCCACATTTACCGAATTTAAAATTAGGTCGTTAATAGGTGTCGAATTTGTATAGGCCGATAATCGGTGCCTTTACCTTACGGCTACAGATGGTGATCAGTGTGTAAGTGACGTTTACCTACCACTTTGGCGAAATAACTAAAATACTGTGCCGATATTACAATTCTGCTGCCATAGTGGATTTCCCTCGCGACCCGCGCTCATTACTCCTCGTCCATACAAAATGTCTCGTCTCCCTAAAGTCGTTACGATATCGAAGCTAACATTTTACTGGGTCATATGTATAATTAGGTATATACATGTAACCTAAAACATGGGCGAACTCTCAATGTTACACTAATGTTACAAATTATGTTTAATAGTCACGTGCCCATAATAATGTTCATGGAAATGGTCACGTGACTATTCGTACCAATCTGTCGTTCTTATACATTTATGACTTATCGCTTATCGTAAACGATTACAGGATGCTATCTTGACTAGGTTTGCTGTAAGGCTTATGATGGTACCGTGTTTAATCGTTTGTCGTTGTTGTCGTCAGGTTCTAACAAGTAAGTGAGTGCGAAAGTGATGCGTAGCACGATAAATAGATAAAACGGGACCATCACAAGCCACCTGGTGTTATTATTATAACGGATTAGGACGGGCTATTTTTCCATATTAATGCTCTCAGCTATATCGTTACGATTGCTGTGCGCTGCGTAGAGGAATCAGTCGAGAACTTAAATGATTTTTTTAGTACAGGTGCCTTTTTTACGCGCTAGTGCGAGAAGTTCTCATTTTTCGTCAGGTCCAAAACTTTGGAGGGCCATCTGTACTAAAAACATTGTACGAGACGAGACGCGTGCAAAAAGAAAATTCAAAACGAGTGGCGATGTTTTAAAACACGACCGAAGGGAGTCATGATTTTCGCACTTTTGTCGCAATGTATCATTACCTATGTTTCTTTGCTCTTGTTAGTGCATTTGTATGGGGTTTGTAAATATACGTCCCGTGAACTTCCACTATAAATTAAATATTACATCACTGATAAGGTGATCAGGGAAAAATAACAAAAAAATAAATAAATTGTACAAAATCGGTAATATCTAACTGTAGTAGGTACGAGTACCTACTTTTAGTGAAACATTCTACTCGGTGCTCTCTCCGCATTGAGCATTTAACTAGATCATTCCTGAAAATGCGAAAAAGAGTAGGTAATGCTGTAACTGGTTTAATCTGTTTAAACTCAGAGTCATGATATTATTATCCTTCGCAATTATTTATTTATGACGGCAAATAATATTATTCTCTGCTTTACGTAAAGATACAGTTAGCAAATTGGAACTCTAGGCCACTCAGGAGCCATGTTAAAGTATCGTTATAAACCAAAGTGTAAGAAACCTCTTATTAATTATAATTTTGACATGGTTCTGGCTCCTCAGCCAGGGGTCCAATTGATGGAGTGTGTCAAACGAATATTATTAAACTAATGCATGTATATTTCAGGATTATGCCTGCCTGCCAAACACAATCTCAGAGGATCTGTACTTATTCAAATTTCAGACACGGCGCTACAGAATTCTAAATCTAAATTTTAAACGGCAAGCGGAAGTCCATTACACACCTACCTAGGTACTTTATTTCTTTCTGCCATCTTTTATTCATGGCTCTCTTTAATTTAACTAGCTTTTAGAACTCTTCGCATTTTATGAAAAAGTACCGACAAGAAAATACGAACAGGAATTGCCAAATGTGACCACACGCCTTGAAGGTTCTCTTTTCATTTCGTGTAGCTATTACCGGCGTGATGATAAATAGTACAAGAGGAGCGACGCGAGAAAATAATGTAATGTGTCCGATGCTGACTAAGATAGAACCACTTTTCCAAGTCAGTGTAGGTACTTCATACTTAACTGTAAAGATCATTTCAGAACGGTTGCAAGAACAATATTAAGAGGCTTAGGATCACGTTGCGAGCACGTGTGATACGTAGGAAATGTCGAAGAAAGTTTACTCGCTCGGTAAAGCCGGAGAACATTGCGGCTGCCGGCAGATTGAAGATGCCAGTTAAATTGAGTCGCGTGTACATTCCTTTCGTGTCTTTCTCTTAAAGAATTTTGCGCCTAATCTTGTAAATCCGTCACAAACACATTTTACTTTGCTCGCTGTGATATTTTTAAGTGGTTTTTGTTTATTCCCACATGATCAGAATTTTTACAAACAAAAACATAAAATGTTTTTATTGGATCGTGGGCAGAAGTATACAAATGATTGCTTGCCGGTCAAATACCCTATTCTCTCCTCTGTTCATAAATATTAATGCATTCACTAACAAAAACATCAAGTTCTAATATTTTTTTGTAAAACTGTTGATACCTAATTTTAGTTTCAGTAAACATGGATTTTTCCAGTAGCCGCGGCGGGTACCGTCATTGTGATATATAGTGCCTTCGGGCGTGTTCCGGACGTCTGAGCCAGATCGGATCGGATGTGATAGTATTCCAGCCTCATGAAATACGACTTTCTACAGTTTCTACCATTAATATCACCGCCTTTTATTTTCTACCATTATGTCACCGCTTTCATGCAGTAAACTTGAAAAAACCAATTAAAATACATTTAAAAAATGTTTTGTATTAATACCTAAATGGTAGAATTTCATATTGTACCTATGTGTGAAAGTGACACACGTCACGATAAATGTACCTACTTCGAAGTATCATAAGATTCATAAGACATGGCAAATCATGTAAATTATGTGCTTGGCTGTCATGAAAAATGCAACATTTGTTACAACCAAATATTGTTTATAGGGCTTTACGTCAAATATTGCTCTATATTTTTGAAGCTAGCCCTCTAATTATCGTAAAGTAAAACAATGATTTACAACTACACTATTGAGATAAAATCATTTGTAAAATTACGTAATTGTGCGCCATTCAATTAGGAGGTCGGGTCGTTAAGCTCAGCCTTTATTTACGCACTATTGCTATCGAATAAAACCGCAAGGAATAACCGCATTAAAATGGATGTTACTGGGTCATTCGAGCATTTCAGCCGATGACACAGAGTTGACGAAGTACTTCCAAAAACGCTCAGATTCCGCACAGGGTAATCAGATGGGTTTTCGAACCTACGGTACTCAGCCTCAGATACTTTATAGCTGCCACAGTTAGCCATAGAGACGAATAGCCATAAACACAAAAACGCTTATCATCGGTCGATAATGAGTTTAGGCTCTGTCATCTGGGGTGTAGGTATGGCAGATATTTAATTTTCTCGTAACAACGAATTTTGGATAAAACAATTGAGATATTAAGTCCATCAAGCGTATTTTATTTATTATTATTAACATAACGACCACTTAGGATTTTTTGAGATTTAGAAATCAGCTTTTACTTACTCGTTATTGAATAATATCACATTGTATTAACCAAGCAATAACTTTATAATCGTCTCATTGAAAGCCACTCTGACGATATGGATGAAATTTACAACTGAGGGACTTAGGCTGACGAAAATCGATTTACGGTATCTTGACAGAATTCGTTTTGTCTGTCTGAGTACCTATACAGTAATTAGACTACTTTGTAACAAATTGAAAACAAATTTGGTGATGAAATTATGATAATTGTCTAAATAAGTACTTAAAGTTCTTGGAAAATGTCAAAATTCTAGTTTTGTTCGTTTTAAGGGTCATGGAAATGCAGCCCTTTTATTAACGACTTCAGAAAAGGAGGATTTTCCATTCGACAGATTTTTTTTTGTATTTTTATATGTAGGCATGTATGATCTCTATAGAAAATATGGCTATGTTTAAAAAATATACCTATGATGTAATAGTATCACAGACGTTGGTATCAAGTAATACGAGTAGGCACAGTTAGTACACCAAACGAAGGAAACTCAGAGGAAAAAACTCGTGTATAAGCGAATTTTGGCATAGTTGTAGGGAATGGTGTTTTAAACCACATACTAAAAGTACTGGTGTTTAGGGGTGGAGCTAACGGGGGGAGAGGGGGGTAAAGGTCCTTATTTTTAATTTTTCGTGAATAACTCGTAAACCGTGGCTTATAGCAAAAAACGTTCTAGTACATAAGTAATCTACATAAAATTCTCTACAAAAAAGGCATACACATGTTTCCTCTGGGATCAATGTGTCATGAGATAAGAAAGCAAGAAGACGGACACTAAAGAAATAAACACAGTTGTTTAAGTAGGTATGGCACATACAGAAAGCTCGCGAGCATTCCAAAAGATTTTAATGCTCAATTCCTGACCATATTTAGAGTCTTTCATGTTATATAAAATTTCCCGGATTCGGCTTGGTTTCAGAGATAATCAACCTTTTTTTCGACATAAGTTTCTCGACGTAACTCGTCATAAAACTTCTTTTTGATTACAATCCTACCACAATGTGTTTCAATATTACCACACCTTTTGCCTGGCAATAAAAAAATGGGAATAAACTTGACGAAATAACCTGTCCCTAAAAAAAATATTAAACAAAATAATTTTAACAAATTGTGGTTATGATAAAAAGTACTGGAAATGTCAAAAGTATTCAAAAAGGCTAAAACAAAAGAGAAAAAAAAAATTTTTTTTTGGTGGTAATGGACATTAGGTCTCATAATATTTTTTGTTTATTTTGATATCTAGAATGCATACTTATAATCTTTTGGAATGCACGCCCCCGGGCGTGCCCTGTATGCTTATTTGTAAAAATAAAATTCCTAATTATATTCTAAACCTAAAATATTCTCATAATCATCGTCAAAAGATTTTAACTATGCTTTGTAGACATCAAAACAAACAAAAAATATTATGAGACCTAATGTCAAATAACACCAGAAAAATTTTTTTTTCTCTTTTTTTTTTTGATTTTTTGCATACCTTTTAACATTTCCAGTTTTTTTTATCATAACAACAATTTGTTAAAATTATTTATTTTAATATTTTTTTTAGGGACAGGTTATTTCGTCAAGTTTATCCCATTTTTTGATTGCCAGGCAAAAGGTGTGGTAATATTAAAACACGTTGTGGTAGCGCTGTAATCAAAAAGAAGTTTTATGACGAGTTACGTCAAAAAACTTTATTTCGAAAAAAAGGTTGATTACCTCTGAAACCAAGCCGAATCCAGGAAATTTTACATAAGACTAAAGGCTCTAAATATGGTCAGGAATTGAGCATTAAAATATTTTGGAATGCTCGCGAGCATTCTGTATGTGCCATACCTACTTAAACAAATGTGTTTATTTCTTTAGTGTCCATTTTCTTGCTTTCTTATCTCATGACACATTGATCCCAGAGGAAACATGTGTATGTCTTTTTTGTAGAGAATTTGATGTAGATTACTTATGTACTAGAACGTTTTTTGCTATAAGCCACGGTTTACGAGTTATATACGAAAAATTAAAAATAAGGACCTTTACACCCCTCTCCCCGCGTTAGCTCCACTCCTAACCACCAGTACTTTTAGTATGTGGTTTAAAACACCATTCCCTACAACTATGCCAAAATTCGCTTATACACGAGTTATTTCCCCCGATAGGCAACTTTTGGTCTTCGTTTGGTGGGCTAAGTGAAGGATATTGAATATTGTTGTCACTGTGACAACGTACGAAATGGTACACAAATCAGACTGGATTAACTGTATGTACATATTCATTTATTCAGATTTCCGTAATGTAACCTGCCCACAAATACAAAGGCAATTTTTGAATTAATAATGATCACTTACCCTTTTCTTACATTAGAACATACTTTGCGTTTCTACTGCTGTCCAGCTTATTTCATTAAAAGGAATCCAGTATTTCCTAATGCTATCCAAATTTCTTGGGCGTAGACGGCAAAATATGTTCCGGCAAACTGGCGTCTGTGTGTCTCTTTAATTTAAAATGTATCAGAAATGCGGCATCAGTGTTGTATTGAATTAGTAGGAACTGCCTATGATTCAATACTAATTATTTTTCCACTTGATTATGTTTCTCAAAAGAGAAATGAAATATTTAAAAAAATATTGTGTTAAAAGAAGAGAAGAAAGAAGATTTGATTGAATATTTCTTGAATGTACATTTTAGGCAAAGATAGATGCACCATTATCAAGCACTGGAATGATCTGCATAAATACGTCAGCAATGGATATGGTGCATTTAGAGTACTTAGACCGCTTAATATTGTATTAAAGTTGTTAGCGTGTTTCATAGACATATTATTTAATTTTTTGAAATAAATAATATTTAATTTGAATTATTTTGCAATGAGTTAGGTCTGACAAGGAAGGGTACCCAACTGTCCGGCACCGATTTAGTTGATTTTTATAATATGTTAGAGTTGTTAAAAATAGATGATACCTACGTTGTTTTACCAACGTATAATACCAATTTCAACCAGTTGGGAGAAATTGTTCTCCAAAATACGGAAAAGTGACGAAACCTTCTAACTTCTGGCGAGTTCAAGCAAACTGGGTTGTCATTACTACTTAGTTTTGACATATATTTGAGATCAATTTAACATTAAACATTCAATAATCTAAACTATGCAATAAATACATATACAGGGTGTAATCGTTAAGTGTGGCCAGGTGATAATTCCATAAATATGAGATATATAACAATTCTTCCAATTGATATTTAAAGTGCGTTGCTCAATGAATAAAATTGCATTACTAACTTTTTTTTAATAAAAGTATCAATATGAAAAAAAGTAAGTTTAAACCCTCCCATACATTTAGTTCCTACGACGACTCACTCTCAAAGTAGGTATAAAACTGCTTGAGTTTAATTATTTGCACGAGTAAACTATGATTAAATGGTAAAACTACCCTTTATAAGTTAATAAAATTTTGAAATTGGACTATATCTTATAAACTAGTCTTTCAACGAACGTCGTACTAAATGTATATGAGGGTTTGAAGTTCATGTTTGGAATAGTTCTTATTAAATAAAATTTAAATTTAATTTTACTAATTAGATGACGCACTTTCGATAGGTATCCGTTTGATATTTTCTAATATCTCTTATATGTAGGAAGTAATAGCCTGGCAACACTTAACGATTACATCATGTATAAACTTCAATGCCCGATCCCACTTTGAAGTTATATTACTGAAAAACTATAGAGACAGATTAAATTACGTTTTAGCGCTCACGGTGAGCGACTCACCTACTACTCCAGTTACGTAACTACTACTATGCCCGTTCGAAAAGTAGGGTAGCCAAACGATAAATCCAAACTACTGAAATAAATCACCACGGTCCAACATTAGAACTCATTAATTATTTTAATTCTTTTTAATATTTCTCTGTCGCTCGTTAATAGCATTTGCATTCAATTTATCCGCGTTTAGCATTTTTATTTTCGTGAACAGTGCTTGAGGAAACCAATTAAATTCAGTCGTTCCCAAGAACTTTCGTACTAAAGCTCTTAGTGGATTTTATTGCAGTTTCTTACAATGGAAGTGCAGACTAATTTTGTTTTAATTAAATGACCGACGGGATTTCTCGTAGACTTTGGTGTATACTGTTCCAGTTAGTGACCGTTAACAAGTTTTGTCGTCCGTTTGCGTTGTTCAGGCCCGAAACTAGATGGCAATTTGAAGACCAGTTAACTGTGTACTTATCAAAATATTTAGTAAAATAATTTGATTTGTGTTTTACAATCATTTCAGTTAACTGTGTGTTGGTTGTTTCAACTTTAAAGGGACCTGTAATACCAAACTTAGAACGAAATTATTGGTTGACGGGAATAGCTGATAACTAGGGCGGACGTGACCCCTCCCAGAGGGCCCAACACTTAATCAAATTAGTACGTATTATTACACTTCATAAGCTCACAAGGGCATGTTATTTGCATTTCCGTCTCTTTAATTGGAAACAAACTTTTGTTGTATAATGGTTTCGCTGCACCTATTATATTAATCGTTGCTTTGCGAAATTAATAATGCGTTAAATTCGTATTAAATCTTGAAGCATTTGAGTTACCAATTTAGTTTTTCCGTTTGGCCACGTAGCTGTACCTATTTTTACCATAAACCTTGGTTTTTTTTAATAATCTAAAAAAACATGATACGATTTTGTATAATAGCAGGAACTTCAAAGTCCCCATTATTTATGTCTTTATGCCCATATAAACAAAACCGGTGTTGCATTCCTTAGCCGTTATCTACTCTTTTTTTAATAAGCAGGATATAAAGATAAATTACTCACTATTTTTATATGAGATAGACTAAGATAGTCTAAGCATCGGAACAGTTACTTTATCACATGTTAGAGCCAAGGATCAGAAAGGGTTTTTTTACAAAAACCACGAGATAGCCCAAAATTAAAATAAAAACTAACCACACGGTATTAATCTTTGTACATAAATTGTAGTTATTTTATAAATAAAACATATTTCCACCACTTATTCCTTAACCACACGGTATTTTTAAATGACTGCATTTACAAATAATGTATGTACCGAAGGACGGAAAAAGAACCGTCCTTTTGTATGGATTAAATACCGGTATCCGATCCCTGGTTAGGGCACTAAGGTGCCTCTTTTGATCTTATTACTGCCAAAAATTGTTAACATGGACAACTTTAAAATGTTCATGATTGTAATACATCACACACATTTTAAAGCTTTGTATAGGTACAGTTTTGTTACCGGCTGGTTGAATAGAACCTTAGCCTCCATTAAAAGTTTAAGAAAGCACCATCAAAAATCTATACTGTTGTACCTAATGTTACGTACTTGGTCATCACAGGGTTTAAAAGTTTGCATATCGTTCAGATACATACTGTATTATTTCACTGTACATAGTTGGACGATAAACACATTCACTCTAGGCACCACTTAGGAGATGTTACGCTGCATTATCTATTTATAGTTGGAAACAATCGGGAACCTTCCGGAAGTTTCTGTACACAATTTACTTCAGCCGGACCCTAGTAAGTTTGGTGACGCTGACACAAACTGTTATTGTTCTTAATAACACGCGCGCGATGTAACTTCACTTATTGTTGCCAAAGTTATAAGCGAATAAGTAGAATAATATTTATAATATCCGCATTAATTTTCCATTTCATTAGGATTTTATTCATTTTCCTTTTTAATAATTTGAGTATTGATTGAAATAATTGTGAAAACACAAATCAAATTATTTATTAACTAAATATTTTGATTTGTGTTTTTTTTTCCCCAGTTAGTATAAGTAGTCACACTACTTAAATGCCTGCACCGCTCGGCCACCTCGCGTTGGTGATCTTGGTTGTTTTTTCTTTGGTATATGACATCCAATATTTATAATTTGAGTATTGATGTTTGTTCAGTATAGAAGCGAAGAGTCTTCGCCAAATACTTGCAGGATTGGAACTAGTTCCTTATATTTTTTTTTGTTGGAGTTGGATGTTGCTGCAATTTTAACCAAACCTTCCTTCTCTTTCTGCCTTCATAGTTTTCCTTCATATGACAAATTATTAACAGTCTCGGTTTAGCAGCAAACATCGCGAAAATATACATATAAGTAATTAGCTATTATTCATCTGCATATACTGATATGCAAATGAGTGAGCGTTTATCTGCATGAGCGATTAGATCACATCTATCAATTAATTCTCGTCGTCTGATACGTAATGAAAATGAATCATGAAATGACAGATAGTCTGGCGACCAAAAGTTGTCCAAAGTCACCCATCGCATGTCCGTTGTGTTTTGATTTTAATTCATAGCTCGCAGCAAAGCCCCTACACACTAGAGTGGCCCGTCAATGTATGGAAAAAAAATTTTTTTGAGCTACAGTTTCCCGAGAGGTATCAATTTTTTTGTAAATTTACACACATTCCGAAACGAGTAAAAAAAATGTAAATATATGTCATCTTTAGGGCTCTACCGTAGTGTAAAGATTTAATGTCAACTTACTCACGCTTAACGTTGATAAGACAAACTATGTTGCTTTTCCTAAGACCATGCATTCTTCTCCACCAATGGACCGAATTATAAAATTTCACACGTGTGGTATAACACCCCCTCTTCATGGATTAGGCCATTCCTGCACTTGTGAAGTGATTGCAAGATGCGAGTATGTAAAGTATCTGGGTATTCTATTTGATCAGAATCTCACCTTTAAGCAACACACTACGATGCTCTCCGCAAGAGTAAGGAAACTAATTTATGTCATGAAAAAGCTTAGGGATTGTTCCACTCGTGATGTTCTACGCCTTGTGTATCATGCATTATGCCAGTCTGTGATGCAGTATGGGATCGCTGTCTGGGGTGGCACAGCGAAAAGTCATCTAATCACACTTGAGCGCGCCCAGAGAGCAGTTATTAAGGTCATGCTCAATAAGCGCTTTCGATTTTCTACGAATGAGCTGTATTCAGAGGCTAAGTTATTGAGGGTGAGACAGCTTTTTATTGTAAAAGCAGTCACTCGTACACACCGGTCCATATTGCGTTCTGCTATGTATGAGGATTTAGTACAAAAAAGAACATTTAAGGCTCCTTTACCATCTATTAGATCTGCACTAGCCAGGAAGTCTCCAGTATTTGCACACGCCTACACCTACAACAGTATTTGCAAGGTCTTCGATATCAAAGATCTAACAGCTTCAAATTTGAAAAATAAGATAACGAAATGGCTTTACACTCTATCGTATGCTGATACTGAAAATTTGGTTACCCAGGCTTGATAAAGGTACAATAAATAAAGTATATCCCCCCCCCCCTCTTCTTTCATCTACATATACACACACATACACACACACACACATACACGACACACATATACACACCTGTATACGAACAAAATTAGTAATTAGATTATGTAATTAGATTCAATTAGATTATTTTGATGAGATCATAGTTAGTATTATTCAATTAACTTAGTATTATTTTCATTAAACGCTAAGATTCTGCTTTTTTAAATTTCAAATTGCAAATGTCAATCGCTCTCGCAGATTTCCAAGATACAGGCTCAGCCTAGTTTGGAGTCTGATAGAACTGTATTATTATTATTTATAACTGGCATTGAAAATAAACGTTTATTATTATTATTATTATTAATTTTTTTTATTTTTCCGAAAAAAATTATGTGCCAAAATATGTTTACATATAATTATAGTTTTTTTTATATAAAAATAAATTAAATAAAAAAATATAATTAAAAAAAATCCATATTACATTAAATATTTTTTCTTCTCATTTTTAATTTTATAGCTTGTCTTAAATCTATATTGCATGAAAAATATCATTTTTTAATTTTCAGCCCAGGGGGCCGAATTAAAAAAGTTTTTATTTGAAAACTTCAAACGATGGTAGAGCCCTAAAGATTTAGTCTACAATTTTTTTTATTATTTTTCCCGTAATCTACAATTTATTTAGAGGCTTTTGGTAGGTCTCGCGTAAAAAAGTCAAATTCGGGACATTCTACTATATACGTCTTATTTTTAACATCACACGCGTGTTGTATTGTCATGAAATTTTGTGAATACAATAAGATAAAACATATGAGAAAGAAAATAGAACAAGTGTAAGTTTTGCATTTCAGATTCAAAAAATGTGTTCGGTTCAGGTGGATAGGTGCTGTGTACAAAATAGGGTTCTCAGTACAGATGATGATTTTTTTTAGTAGTGCTAAGAGAGGTTCATTTCTTGTCAGGAAACTTCCTATTTCTACTGAAAAATGTCGTACGATACACGCGCAAAAAGGGAATCCGTAACTCGTATCGATTTAAAATACTCCCTTTGGTCGTGTTTTAATTTATCGCCACTCGTTTTGAACTAAGTTTTTTCGTACTTGTATTGTAATCATTGAAGTTAAAATCTCTTCCCGCCCTTGGCAATACTATGCGATCGCTAGGTATTTTTAAATGAGAATTGAAGATATATTCATATTATTCTGACCCGCTATGTTGTACGCCTAGTACGTGTTACAAATTCTACTAACATAAGGTGAGAACGAAATCTTTTTACACGAACACCCTTAATTTGCGTGCGTTGTCATGCTTATAAAGGCGTGGCTGGCACCGGTCCTTTTCTGTTATCCTCCCTAAGTGACTCGCTGCCCCCTTTGAATTTTTGGGTTAAGCCTTCTGTTTTCGTATTGCATTATAACTAATGGATTTATAATTTTAGAAAACCTTCGGCACATGCATAATATAAAATGAAACATTTCGTTATTCGACTCAATTACTCGCAGTGAAATTATTTATGTAAAACCAAAGAACATTATTACTTGTATGTTAACATAATCATAATTATATCATATTTGTCAAAAACTATTTGTTGCCGCCTTCAAGATAAGTATGTTCAGCAGTGGACGTCTTTCGGCTGATATTATGATGGCGATGATGATGGAACGTACCTATGCCTGACACATAACATAAGTGCACAATAGCTGATACTCACCTGTCATTTCTATTTTTTTTCTACTCGACACAAAATTATAATTATACAGATTTACATCGAGTTCGCAATTTAACTATACTAAACTCATTATACAACGCTGCAGGCAACTACAATAAATTTGGCCATTCGCGTGCCAGCAAAAACGAAATGAACGAGCTGGCCACCTCAGTATTCTGCACTTGGTTTCAGTGTATTTATTTCATTATTTATATTTATTTACTTATTTTTTTTTGTAGTAAAAGTATTGTAAACAATAGTGTTATAATCAATCTTTTCAATCTTGTACTTGTACCACTCAGCAAGCTTCGTGGCCTAAACACGGTACTCGACTGAAAAACTCTCTATTATATATTCGATTGTGCAAAATACCAAATTAATAAAGAACAAACAATAACATAACACAATGACGTAAGAATGTGAATTGTGCCTCGTCGTGATATACCTTCCTTCCCTGTTTAACTAAAGCTAAACTGACAAACTGATAAAAGTGATAAACTGTAATCATTTGGAACCGCACTAAACAAATAATCTAATTAATGCACATAAGTGTGTTCCACATCCTCAATATAGTATCAACAACAAACGTGTAAATTTTTGAGTACCTGCCCTACAACATCGATGAGGTTCTAAATCATAAATTCGATTTATTCATAAAAAAATAGACTTGTATTAACATGAATTGAATTTATATAATTAGCTAGATATCATATTTAATTGTAAAATTAGTAATAGAAAACTCTTATTGTTCTTTCCACGTATCCTTAAACTATAACTTCGGACGTAGTCCCAATCCCAACATACTAAAAGATAGCCTACATCATAATAGGTACATTTACTCACTCGTATTATCTCTTGTACCATTTTTTATACTTATTTAAAATGGAGATATATTACAATACCGTTTTAAAGTACAAGGTATTATCAGGTAAGTTTCAAGAATCTAATTTGGATACATGAAGCTTTATTACATTGGTACCAACTGAAGCTGAACAAATTGTCCCTTTATTTTTTGTCCGACTCACTCCGGTGCGGCGATAAATTGTGTCGAGACACGGCCGAGGGACTACGGAGATCCTCCAAATCCCGATATGGAATTTATGGACTTTTTACACTCATTGATAGGGCGTGCGAGTAGTTTTTTACGAAACCGGTGATACGTTTTTCGTGACAATGTTTGAAAAACAGGTGTATGACATTTGTAGTAAGTACCTTCATACAACAACATGAGGAAATAATTAAAAATATTTAATATACAATACAGCACATAAAATGTATGCATACGCAAACGTAGGTACGAAAGAAGAACGGTTCATTTAATACATTTTCTGAAACATGCAATGAAATGTTGTCATTACGTTTGTCATAATAAGCTTTAAAATATCACGTTGCGGGCGGCCAACTCGAGAAAATAGTAAAGAATTATCATACAAAACTGACATGCAATGAAATATTGTTGTTTTGTTCTTATAATAGGCTGCGAAGTATGACGTTTCAGGTGCGACTAGGACTAGAGGTCGTTACAAATCTTGAAGGCCTAGGCCGGCAAAGTGCTCTTTTTTAATTCCATTCCACATAAATTTGTAGCACAGGCATCATGACATTTTGCCACTATGGAATAAAATTTATGTTTTGTTGTTTATTTCATTGCATGTTTGAGAAAAGCACTATATGTACATATCTCGGCCGGAAATATGGGGTTGCGCGCCTCGGACCTATCTCGTCTAATAAGTCTTCGGCCGGCTATTTTTATTTTCGTTCCACATACATTCAACGAAAAATAATACTTTGTTGTTTTATTAGGTAAATCGACTTGGACCTTAACATAACAAATGAAGGTGCGCCCGCACCAATGCTCAAAAAACGGTGACGGTACGGAATCGCAGTGACGCATCATATCAGTAACGTTTTTACCTCATGCGCCCCAGACTGCTGCTTAAAATATGCAACACATTTGAGAAAAGCACTATACTATACAAGCTTCGGCGTGAACAAGGGCTTGCAAGCGTCATATTTTTATCCGGCCTCGCTCGCTTCGATCGCGCTGCATACTATTCGGCCTGTTAGCCTTTATTTCCCGGTCTCTACAATGTACATGCTTCAAAAAATGTCATTGAATGTAATACATTTTATTTTAATTTAAATTAGAAAAAAAAATACAATAGGCATAAATATATTAAGTTTAATTACCTTATAACTTTTGAGAGTGCAGATATTTCTAATACTGGAATTTTGATACGTTCAATATATCTATCTTATGCTTTTGAAATAATAAATTACTTAGTTTTTTGCACAAGTTTCTATCTTGGCTGAATGCTGGATAGACCTGTTTTTACGGTGCCTTTCCAAAATAAGAATAACAATACACTCATTATTGCATAAAGTATTTATTTTGTTATCAACAATAATCCGATATTTGTCGGTTGTAATAGGAATTAATGTAACCACCAAACTGACGAAATTGAGTTAAGTATACCGTTCGACTGCAAATTTCCTGCTCTATCGAAAGGTGTATATAACATTTTGATATTCAGAAAAAAATAACGAATACGTTAACAAAAACTTTGCCATTTTATTAGGTTTTTACGTTTTTTATTAACGTACGTAACGGTTTCAAAAATCATAGACAATATTTTAACGTAAGTACGTATTTATAAGTACAAAATATGTCCTTCCTAATGTACTCACCATATTTTTATAAATGTCAATGCTGTAAGCGCCATTTGTATTGTATGGCTCATAAGCAATTTGGTTTCAATTTGTGATTTACACTAAATTACGAAATCCACTTTCGATGATTTTCATTAAATTATTAACGTAACTCCAATTTTTTTTTTAATATTTAATTTAAGCACCAGCCATTTCCTGAACTACAACTGTGGTCGCAGTTAGTAACTGTGCGTCAAATAGACCTCTCAAAAATAAAACAAACAAGATAAACATCATTTCAATGGGATAATTAATTAAAAAGATACAACATAATTTATAAATGTCAAATTCGATTTTGGGCCCTCCTGAAAAATCGTCATTTGGTGGAACATTACATTAATTCATATTACAACTGACGAATTATATGCAGCGAGTATTCAAGATAAGCTTTCAATGTTTTAACAAGGACTCTAATCTAGAACGTGGCTTTCTAATTACTAGTGGTAAGTGAAGCAGAAATGTAGACTGCTTATCAATCGCTAGATTTAATCGTGCATTCCGATCTCCTTTAATACTGCTCCGAGTTCAGGGCCACCTTATTTGAGGCTCCGCCGCGATATCGTAACTCCTACATTTCGAGCATCAGCGAATATGAATGATGGCGCCGTCTTTATTATTTGTCGTTGTTGCCGTCACATCCTGACAAGAATGCAGGTGCGAAAGTGACGCGTAGCACGATAAAGGGTAACAACGGGACCAACAGAACTCATAACTCTCAAGGTACTGTAAGGTTAACTACCTATACTTATAAACTTATAGCTATTGCCATTTTGGTATGGCAATAGTATTTTGTTTAATATGATTTTTTTTTATATGAAAGGCTGTGACAATTTTTAGGCAGTGGAATTGATATTGACGTTTTCGGCGAAAAAGCATTGTGATTTGCATTTGTAATTTTCTAAGATTTCAAAACTAATATACGAAAATACCAACTAAAAAGGGAGTTTCATTGATGACCAGGACTAGATCCTATGCTATATTTAGTACCTACTGACTGGTGACTTATGATGGTCTCGCTTTTACCGTTCATCGTGCTTTCGTATTTTAATACTTATTAGAATGTGATGACAGCGACGGAAAACGATAAACACGGGACCATCATAAGTAATGGTCACTCAAATTAGGCCGTTAGGGCGTTGGCCGTGTGGTGACGGCAGTAAGAATACATTTGTCACCACCCCAACTCCTCCTGCGAGTATCGTAAGAGTCGACTAAGGAATTGAAGTGTCACTGACCATTATTTGATAAAAGATTGATGATGGGCAGCAGCGTCATCGTAGTGGACACATTACTGCGATCGCCAATCCGCTTGCCTAGCGTGGCGATTATGGGCATTTACCTCCTAATACGTCAATACGCATAGTTAATAGGAGAGGCCTACGTCCACCAGTGGACTATCATAGGCTGATGATGATGATGATGAGGCAGCTCAAAATTCACGATTCTCAACGTACGCTTGGATGGGTTCGATGGATGCTTCGTAGTTTCGGTATTATTTTAGACATATTATCGACGCGGGCAGCAATATCCGGTAAAGGTAATTGGTTAACATTTGTAAACTCGCTAAGCTACAGCGGCAAGTTGTCGGCAGCACTAAATAACGTAAGAGATTGGGATATTGCCGACAGTGAGGGGTGCCGATTGGAGAGGATTGAGGGAAAGTTACTATTGTTTGTTCAGGATTAGGGTTGACAGCCAGCTGACCTACTCCATAAAATATTTCATTTCTACTTTGAACTTCTTTACTTTAGACATCTGCAGTACCTAAAGGATTTTGAAATATTTTGTGAATTTTATGTTATTTTAATGACAGTCTACAAAGATTGACACTCGAACAGTGTAACCGGATGGTTTGACTAATCATAATTTATTTCGAACCTTAGAAGAATAATTCGATTTTGTTGAATTAATTCATTAATTCCGCGAAAACCCAAAATGTTGGTAAGGTGGCTTGATGCATTTATTCGTGTACTTATGCTTTTGAATGAATAAGTCCCGCCAATTACCTTAACCGGTATAATCGTTTTTTATATAATAGTCTTTTATATAATTATACGTGTGATGAGATAAAAAAAGTAAAATAAGTATCACTATTCTTTAGAGCATGAATTATTCGGCAACTAGGAGCTTTTCAGTTGCAGCAACTTGCTGGTGTCATAGTTTCAGGTTAGAAAAATGAAACTTCGTACAGTATCGGCTTCTCAAAGAGTAGCGGTTAAGGTACCATATGGGTTTTGCAATTTAGGAGTAACTATACGAGTGTATGAAAAATATAGGTATTAACCCTGTAACTTTACTATCCTTTACTTATATATTATTACAGTATGTAACACAAATGGTGGTGAGAGTCCAGTTAGTATCATATTACTAACTAGAGTATTATGATAAGAAAATAGTAGAAGAAAATTATATCATCGCGATAACATTCTCTCGACGAGTACTATAGAAAAAAAGGGATAATAATATCCTCGAATGAAATGTATTGACAATTATATAAACGGATCCCGAATTTTTTTATCCAGTTGATGTGTATATTATAAAGCAAACACATTTTTATTTGAAGTCTACACGCTAGGCTTATTGAAATAATTTAATTTATTCAAAAAAGTCTTGTGTCTTTTGTTGTTCTAGCCTAGTATGTAGCTCTTTATCTTTACCGAATAGTTTTAAATATAAATTACCTACTTTATTTGAGGTGAAAGATAACATTGCGAGAAAAGTGGACTAATTTCAATAATAATATTATAGGTAATCTATCTTTCCCATTTGACTGAAAAAATGGCTTGTGTAAAAAACTAGTCCGTATTTTTTTGGAAATATTCCACCAACTAGACCGTTGCAAAGAGTGCTAAGACGAAGAATATGATTTTAGTACATTTACAAGTAAGGTATATTTGAATTATTAGTTATTGTAGTAAATGTAGGTACATTTACGTACCAAGATCCGAAAGAGTGTAGGGGTACTTTATAATTACATATTAATATTATATTGTAAGTGTCTTAAATAAGTTGTAAACAGGTTATTACCTGCAAATGGGCATTTACTTATTGAAAAAAATGTGTCCGCCACTCTAACTTTTGATTCGTGGGTCCAATAAATATGAAAAATAAAAGATAAATAGAGGACTTTTATAATACTTTAAAATAAAACTACTTATTTGGAACATAAGCCGTTTATGAATAACTACGGAATCCTACACTGAGCATGGCCGCCATGCTTCTGGCCGGTTTTTTCAGTTTGGTTTGGTTTAATGTGATGCATCATATTGTAATAACAAGTGTAAATCTAAATAAAAAAAACTGCATTGTAAATCGAATACAATGGGCTCTGCATTTTTACCAAAGATAAGGAAAATCAAATTTATTTGAATTATTATAATTTTTGTAGAAATTGCAGAGTTATACTAATACCCGTACTTATACAGTGCAGTGTGTCTTACAGTTTTGACAATAATGAATAGAGATTTTCGGGAAAACTGGTAACTATGGAGGCGAGCGTGGGTTGGCAAGTTCGTCTGTAGCGGGCGGCGTAGCGGACGAAGTGTGCGGCTAGCGAGCTCGTGGCAACGGCATCACTTGGTATCGGCCGTCGCGCGGCGCGCTCGCCCGACGCCGCCACCGCCTCGCCGTCGCAACTAACGTAACGTGAATAATTCCGGACACGACTCTCGCACCAACAAAATTATGAAATGTTGTCATCTACCCAACTTTATCCCTTGCCTTCGTTAACATTCGCGGCGGGATTTTCGAATAAACAACGGAAAATTAACTTTTGCTGGTAATGCCATTTTCATCTTGTGAAGTGCGAAGACAGTTTGAGTGATATTGAAATAACATTAAGAAAAACGACACGTTGTCCACTGTTTTATTAGGTAAGTGTACTAAATGTAGCGATAAAATTGCTTTATTCTACCATGAATTTTATATGAAAAAATTTCGACAGCGTGCTGTAGACTTTACAAAGTAAATAAACGCGTCGACACGTACTTTCAACTTCTTAATTTTAAACTCACGATATTTTTTTTGCGTAGGATATAATTTATGCAAGAGTGTGTATCTAATCAATATTGTAACATTAGTGACGCTTATTTCAACGTCGATAAATAATAGATTCTCTGTATTGAAATAAATTATAGTCATTATTATTCAAATGAAACGCAAACGATCCTTAGCAGATAATACAAAAAAAGGCACTCTCCCTTTAACTTAAATAAACTGACAAGAAGACGTTTTCACCTTTCTATTTCGTTGGCTTTCAAAGGTTGGTTAGACTGATATCTCGGCTGACATGGCGCAATCTACTCACCTTTAATATTTTACTGGAGGTAAAACCTATTCATGAAGTTGTCTCGTCAGGGTGCAGTCGTGTGGCTAACACTCCTTGACTAGGTTTTTGATAGAATTTCTGCCCAGGCTTGATGAACACGGAGGCAACTCCGGTGATGGATGTGTTCAACTTCGGGATTATTCATGCGTGCATATTTTATGAAGTTGGTGTCACGGTTGTGACATTGCAGCTTGTATCTATCCACTCGAAAACTACACAGGGGATTTACTATATTTAAACTAGCGTGTACCAAGACTTGGCTAGCGTAGACCTTGTGTGTTATGGTATATTTTTTCTTATACAATAGAAATGAAGGTAACGAGAGACTGCGATGAGTCTGCCTGCGACCTCGGGTGTAACGTCATGCCCGAAACGTCAGGATAAAATTGAGCTTAAGACACGTTTGTCGTTAAAATATGAGTGATAATCGTGAAATTTTTAATCAATATTATGAAGGTAGGTATCTCAAAAGAACGGAGAAGGTAATGAAATACAAGTAATAATGCTAAGAAAACTTGTTTTAATGTAATATAAAACTACACAGTCCTACTACAGTCCTTAGAATTACCGCGCGTAGCCAAGCATGTGAATGAACCATTATTGTAAGTCTGTCAATGTCAGCACATCTATAAAAGTATTGAATAAATCTTTAAATAATAAATATTACAGACAAATTAAAATAATTGAATGCTAGACGTTCCTGTTTTATGTAATTATGTATGCATACTGTATAATTACTTTTCGTCACAAAATTATCTAATACATTCCTATAGTAAGGTAATTAACTGAATCAGCAGAGCCATCTTCGTAGGAAGGAAGGGTCATTAGAAACTTTCTGACTAACATATTATGCGGAATATAATGTGTACAGAATTTGAACATGTAAAAAATATAAAATTAAATTGAAATTGTATCTCAATGCTAAATTAATTTGTATGGTACATTTGTTAATTAATTTGGGAAGTTTTGTATAACAATGCCGAAAAACTGCATGTATTTTCCACAGGACATAATTAGCTATGGCAAAATCGACGATAATTCTGGATTTTTAGAAGTAGATGACATTTGAAACACTATTTTATAAAAATTTCTCCTTATTTTTTTCCAATAAATAATATTAGGAACCCTAATATAATATAACATTTTGACCACAGTCAGTTTTCTGAGAGAGCTCGAATAAAGTAAATTACGTTAAACCAAATCACAAAATCGAACAGAGAGCTCAGAAGAACTTTTAAATACATCAACAAAATGGATGAAAAATAATCCTCAAAGAATGGGCATTACGAAACTTTAACAAAGAGCAAGCCTACCAACACCGAAAATAAAAATAAAAACTATGATAATGTGACTTTGTCATTAGGTCAAAAATTTTAATAAACACTGCTTTTGCAGTAACGGATGTCACGGTGAACGAGTTATAGGTAACTTCAATTAAACATTTTTAGCATAGTAACTCTATTATTGTCAGAGTCCGAATAGCCCAATGGACAAGAATATAAAAAATAATAAAGGATGTTTGTTTAAAAATGCTAACATTTGTTTTTTCGACATCAATGGATAAACATATAATTACCTACCATAAATTTAAGTTGTACACTTTAGACTCAAATAGTTTTTATCTTGCAGGAATCCCTGTTAAAATCGATATTAAGAGGCGTAAACGTTAAATAAAATAATATATTTTACTTTATTTTTTATTATTGTTATTCAGAATTAAAAAAGAATAAACATTTATCTTTGCCCAGATTTCATTCCGCATACGTTACATAAATAATAACACTTAAAGCGCGCGGTTGTTTAGTGCGTTCCTCGTAGCCGTTTGATATCATACAAGATCCTTCATAGCCGTAGCATAGATCGTAGCCGTTTTATATCATACAAGATACTTCAAGATCCCAGACATCTCAGTACAGTTTTTTTACGAATTTGCTCATTTTTGTAGTATATTGGAGTAACTAAAAAGCATCCTGCTAACATTTTAGTATATAACGGAAGATCATTTCAATTCGAACATTTCTAACGGAATAAGTGGAGTACGTACTTTTCTGTTTTTGTTCTTACTTTTTTTTACAATAAATAAATATCTTGGGACATCTTACACAAATCAACCTAGTCCCACGGTAAGCTCAATTAAGGCTTGTGTTGTGGGTACCAGGCGACGATATATATAATAGACAGATAGATACGTATAGATACTTAGATACATACACAGCCATGACCAAGGAACAAACATTTGTGATAAATAAATACACAAAGAATGCCCTTGCCGGGATTCGAACCCGGAACCTCCAGCTTCGTAGGCAGGGTCACTACCAACTAGGCTACAGAGGCTGACAATGACCTTAATCTAGGAGTTGTTTCGCGATTCTTGATTGAAAAGGTTAGTTGTGTTCACTTTTTTATAATTAAAATTATATCAACGCGGCATGTAAGTTATACTCATATGTATGTGTTGGAAAAAGAGTCGTTTACGGAATAAGTAGAACACTTTTTAATTTTTATGTGTGTTTTGGAATAAATGTGTGTTTAGCTACAGAAAATTCAAATTCAGGAAAAAATGTCAAAGTTTAGTAAATACAGACGCGTAGGTAATAAAAATATAAAAATAGAAATGCAAAAATTAATTTAATTTCATGCCTAATTAACCTATAATACAATTAATAAGGCGGTACGAAATTTTGTAAAGAAAAATCTAGAAACACTTTGTAGGTATGAATCAACGTCATCGCAAAACAAGGTATAATTGTGTTTTTGAATTCTCAATAGCAATATTATTTCGCTTCTTCTTCCCTCCTTGCCTTTATCCCTATTTGGGGTCGGCCCCCCTAAAACATTCTCGGCATAGTAGTTCGTTTATTGGTCGTTTCTAGCTTTAATCCCAATGTCTTCATATATCTTGAAGGAGCCCCGGATGTACTCGTTTTTTACTCTGTCCATGCGTGTGACTCGTTCGGCCCACGGAGCATTTGCGTGCAGTTTCGGGTATCGTCTTTTCGCATGGGCCAGCACTCCGAGCCATATACTCACAGCAGTGGCCTATACCACAAAACTTTACAAGCACATAATTCTACAAAATTGTATAAATTCCCATACAAAAAGTTGACAATTTTGTAGATTTGTACGCTTGTAAAGTTTTGTGTTATAGGGGCCAGGTGGGTTACGATCTACGAACAAATAAAACATGGAAGCCGCACGCCATACTAAATTGCCTTTCAATAACGGTCCTGAATTTTAGTTGACAAGTGTCACCCCCTCTTCAATGCATCACGGTAATGAATTTCAATGTCAACCTATAAAAACTTAAACCGCCATTTAAAAATAGTTGTGATTGGTCCATTAAAGTTTTGATTGGCTATATTCTATCAACATTTGTCAAAGATGTTGCGTCGAAATATGCGCGGCGTTAAGAAAGGCGCTATGCCCTGCCCATCTTGGCACAATTGAACAATTGTTTTCGGGGGCATTTTTGAGCTGGCGTTAGACGTCCATGTTATATATGGTCGCAGGTTATGATGGTCTCGTTTTATCTATTTATCGTGCTACGTATCACTTTCGCACTTACATCCTTGTTAGAACCTGACGGCAACAACGACAAACGATTAAACACGGTACCATCATAAGCCTAATGGTCTTGTATACCCTTCCCTGGGTTTTGATAGGTATTTTTGAGTCGCAAAGTACACCGATAAAAGATCGCCATTTGAGCCAGCCAATTATAATCCTAGACTCTTTCTTAGTGTTGCCAGTATTAACCGAACCCAAGTATTTAAAATAGTCTATACTCTTTTGAGCGGAGTCCCGTATATTGAGGCCGTGCCAGTTTGATCAGAGGTAGAGAAGTTACAACACATATACTTTGTCTTTAATAATTATATACTTGTCAAAAGTATTTATTTGAAATAACAATAGTTCATACAATCTTAACAAATACAACTTTTATGATATAACGTGATTAACGATTTTCGCTTTTAAATCGTTACCGGAGCCTTAACGTTAACATAGACATGGCAAACCCGTTTGCATTGTTCGCATGCGTCTAACGCAACGTTTACCTTAACGCTGGATTGACGCAGAAAACAACCATGAACGGTTACTAACGCGTTATTACTTTCCATCCATCCCGCACGTACTCGCGTATTGGTGAGAGGAAGCTGGATAGATAGTACCTAAGTCCACGTTAATAACGTGACGGGCGGTAGCTCAAGGTATGGCTACAGAGCGCTTAAAACTCATAATAACAAGTATTTTCTGGAACTGGGTATAGCAGTAGGTACCTATCTATACATATTGGAAACTTGAAAACCACGCGCTAATCTGTAAACGACCCTACTCCGACTTCAAACCCCCGTGAAAACTGATGGTTAAAGTTTTACTGTTCGTCAGTAATTAACCTTGCATTATTTCATAATCATTAATCACGCACTTCTAGAACACAATCTTTTCTTAGTTTTTTTACCATATTTATTTTCAATACTGTACAATTTATATACATAGATTAAATCTAACTAATCTATACTTAACCTAACCTATATCTAAAATTGGCCCTTGTGGCATTGTACCGAGGATGCTGGCGGCATTTCCTCACTGTATCGCAATACTAATGCGTTGTGCGAGGAAGTAGCCAGCTCTTCGGTCTTTATTAGTTACGTCAACCAGCAGACGTTTCGCGATCTCAGCAAACAATAGGGATGATGACTGTAGTTAAAATCAATTATTTCACATTATGCACGACATAATACACGAAGAAATTATTACTAAAATGTAGATTGCTGGAATTTTTATACAGAACTTCTATTTAATAAATCGGAAAGAACTTAAAAGAGTAGGTCATTTGGCAGTACACAAATGTGACCTCACTTTAGTGTATTTCATATGAAACTTCATAGTGGCGATCGTTTTGACGGTTCGAAAAAGATGTTGATTTGACTAGCCAGTCATCATGCCTATTTACGTGCGCTGGGGCCCCAAAAGTTTCTACATCAAACGGTACAAAATCGTACTCTTTGCCGAAGCCCTTAAAGCCAGGGTGTTTACGCAAGTAGCATCCCACTTCAACATCCGTCCCAAGCCCCAAGGAACCAAACGCACAGCATAGGTCTCTTACCATCATCTATGATAATACCAGTAGCCTTGAGAAGAGCAGGTACGTTGATCGTGGCAAGAGACCAGCGGATTATGTCGTTAAGCGTCGCATGTCTGGAAATACGGCCTGCGCTTTTTGACAACTTAGTCCGTGATGTTCCAGTCGATTGGTCTTATTATATCTTTTATCACCAAATTGTTTTTTAGTTAAAATATTTGTTTTTTTATTAGTATTAACGTAAAAACATATTTTCCGACGTGTTTCACGATAGATGTCAAATACTATGAAACGTCAGGCATATTTGTTTACATTTTTTTTGTTTTCTACTGACGAACAGAATACGTTTGCATATTTACTTATTTTAAATACACTCGTAATATAAGTATTCCGTATTGGACCAAGAAATAAAGAATAATGACGTTTGTCTAAATATGGTTTACAAATATTATGCTACTATTTATTGAAGTGTATCATTACATAATTAGTATATTATATGTAACATATAGTAGGTAGATTTTATATATTATTTTATTATATTTATGTTTATTGATTACCTATCTGAAAATGGAGAATAATGAAAGTTATGAAATATGGATACAAAAGTTACCTGTAACTTTAATAAATATTTCAGGTGCCTATTAATTTGGTATTTATCATCAAAGTCAAACGTAATTTTCAATTGCCGAAATATAATTGTCAAAGTGATATTGTAAGACGTTATTGTGAAAACTCAAATCAAATTATTTAGTAAATAAATATTTTGATATGTGTTTTATTTTTTCTCCAGTAGTAGATACTACATAAATTATAAATATTGGATGTCATATATCAAAGAAAAAACGATCAAATTGAATTTTCAAGCTTTTGAAAAACGGGCCCCAGGTTTCAAATGAATTATGTAGGTAGAAGTACATCAGTTCCATTTTTCACGAACTATTTTGTCAACGCAACCCTAATAAAACAATAACTAAACACACTTTTTCATTTACAATGATAAATTGCTGTTGGGGAGAAAAGCTATGAATTGTAATGTACAAGTTCACGTACGAGTATCTCTTAGGTACTACTTGCAATAGCAATTATGTTTCAGTCCAAATTTATCTAAACTCGTAAGTAGTTAGGAGTAACTATTTATTTACGCAAGTAGGAACTGCCTCATTCATAAATGTCTTCTAACTTAGCAATACCCGAATAAACCGATGAAGTATTGTTTGTTTCTTTCCGTCTTATTAATATGTGTATAAAACCGAAAGGGACAAACAATATTTACCGGCGTGCTAAGTTATGAATAAGGGGGTAAGATATTTGTCAGATTAATACTTATACTGACATTCATCTCTCGTTCTGAAAGATAACCAACCTACCATTATTATTTATTATGTATGACGTAGTTTATTAGGATTATAAATAAAAAAAACAAGCATATCGGGCCATGCTCAGTGTAGGTTTCCGTAGTTATTCAAATACGGCTGAGCTGATCATGTACAAAATAGTTTTATTTTAAAGTTTTCTGCAAGCCCATTATCATGTTTTTTTCATATTTTTTGGATCCACGGATCGAAAAGCGTTTGAAGAAACTTTTTGGAAGCCTGTGGAATCAAGATATAGGGTACGTCCGTAAATGTATAGTTACACTTATATTTGTAATATATTATTTAACGATTGACGAGTATGCAATGCTTTAAGGCATTACGCACGCTGCTTGTAGTAAGTAGTTATAAATCAATATATCGTGCTTTTTTAATACAATATAAGATACACTATTTAAGCTTCAGTCAGTCATAATAACGAGAAGGCAACGAAATGCGAAAAATTGACTATCGCGAGCTCGTTTGAAGCGTACCTAGGTACTTACGCGTCAGAAGGCATGAAAACAATATAGGTACACTCGCGGTCAAATAATACGCGTCAGGTGTAATTTTGCCATAGAAAATACTGGAAACGAGCTGATTTCAAATAAGTATTAAACGTATTGATTTAAACTTTCACGATTATCACTCATATTTTACAGACAAACGGCCTGAGTCTGCCTGCGACCACGGGTGTAACGTCATGCCCGAAACGTCAGGATATAATTAAACGTAAGTTTACGCGATTAAGACCCGTTTGTCTGTAAAATATAAGTATTAAACGTACTTTCAAGATAGGTGGCAGCATTTTAATATAAAATTGTACTACTGAAGTCCCTGATTAATTGATCCAATCAAAATCATGAGATTCTATCGTCAGTTAACTCTTAAGACTTAAACATAACAGCAAGTATGACAAAAAAGCCCCGTTTATCTTGTATTTAGTCTTAGAACGTACCTATCAAGAACTTTGTCTCTACGAATCATTCTAACACCAATAATTTTAATTTCAACAAAAATATATAAAATCAGGAAAAACCCAACGCGATTGGAAATAAAAAAAAGGTTTCATCTAACCTGTAAATATTTCAAATAATGTTTACAGTATTTTCAACCAAAAAATCACGTAACCCATATTATTTGATCGTGAATGTACTTACGCTTTGTAACTAGCCACTATTTTTATAAAATTGTTATTTCGTTGTTGTATAATATTTATTGTGAAACAGTTTGCTCGGTATTATTTTATACGTATCTATGAACTACTACTCTTGATCTTTGACTGAACTCTGAGGGTATTTGACTATAGAGGTCAAAGGCACTCACTTGATGACCGGATCGAGGAGGTTGGTATACTTTTATTCCAATTCCCTTTTTCTACAGATAAATGTTTTGGGTCTCGTCCCATCCCGTAAAACCCTGTTAGAGAAGTGTTCACGTTGATCTATCACGATGATTTCTGCAAGTCTGCAAGTCCACGGAGCTTACTGAACCCTTTGCACGGATAAAGTATTTTATTACGTTAAATGTTTTTTTATTTAAGAATTCGTATCGTGCGTTGATGTAGTCAAGTGCGGAAATTAAATCCCTTAATTAATTATGCAATCGAAGTTAATAAAGAAAAAGTAATACGAACAAGTAACATGATATGAACAAGTATCTGATATAATTATAAGACATACCTATAATACAATTGTATAAAATGTCATTACGTCGCGTCGCTGAAGAATTTTATAGCGGTAAAAATGTTATTACTGTATAATTAGCTAATAGTCGACCTCTACAATGCATTCGCGCTGCGGCGGGTACGACCTATCGACCGAATCATACGAGTATTGGTAATTTTGACTTCAAATTCCACTATAGCTCCAACGCTTCTATACAAGTTTAACAGTAGATACTTATAAGGTATCGCAAATACCTCAAATTGTCATGAGGCGTGAGTCTGCTACGGCAACTATCTATTTCAAAACTGACACGTGTTGTCTACTTATGAACGAGAGCTTTTGGTATGTGGGTTGGGTTTCCGCTAATTTTTCACGAATTTTTGCGGTTTTCTCTAATAAATTACCCCTCTATGGTGCCACAGGATGTAACAAACGGACGGAGAGAATGTAATTACAAAAGTTCCCTGTAGTTTAATTACACAACGCCGAAACCTCTTCAAAGTGAGAGTAATGTGTGGGTTTCCATCAAACAAAATTTGGTATGAATCGGCCTGAATCATCAAGCATTTTCACACACGCGTTACCCGGGTGTTTATTAACAAATCCAATTCAAAGTTGATTTGAATCAGGAATTGGACCACTTGTTCCACTAACAGCTGATCTTTTATGTCTCTAGGAGATACACAAGCGCGTTAATTAAAGCAGATTTATTGCCGACAGCATCCCTGAGATTGCCTTGTCAGTTAACGTGCAAAAAAGAACACGAGACTATCTGGCTGTTACAAGTGTTTTACAACTTCACTACCATTTAATGTACACACTATTATAGGTAGCTCATTATTACCCATTAATTTGAAATTTGTAAAATATAAATTATTAATAATTGATTCAGATAAAATACTCCTGTTGTGGAAAGTCGCATATGAAATTGTAATTTATACAGTAGGTACCATCTTTGTAATAAAGCTTAAGTACGTTAAATAAATATAAAATTAATCTGTAGCAAAAAATTTACGCTATTCCATAGCAAGAATAATTAAAAAATGGTTTAATATAAAATCAGACTGATCAGATTTTAAAATTAAACTGCGATTATAAAGCTCAATAAAACGGATAATTGAATACGAATACAACAATTCATAGCTTTTATATCGGTCAAAATTAAGCGAGTACAAAACGTATAAATTGATTCCGTCGCGATGGATACGATTGAAATTACGTTCGGTATTTCAAAAGCTCGTACCTAGTAATCCAATTACCAATCACGCTTTTTCAATATTGTATCTTTGCGTTTCCCTCACCTGCCGTGGCGAACACTTCTCGAATACGAGTACGCTCACGCGTGGCTGGGCCGTTATGAAAAACGAATTGGACGCTAATAGCGGTGCTTAAGCTTGTAATGGAAAACAGTTATTGAAAATGCATACACGAGTGAACAGATCGTGTTTCATTATTCGGTAGTACATTCTTTTAAAACAAATTGATACGTACAAATGTTATATCATATAGTAGGCAAAGCGAACAATTTAAGTAAGTACAATAAGTTAAACATAATAATTATAAACAATAATACTAACATCAAACTCTGTTACTTAATATTTAGATAAAAAAAAACTCTCTCTTTCTCCTTGGCATTATTATTCCCATCTGATGGTGGGGTCTGCCTTCCTCGTCTTCTCTTTCCACTTTGCCTTTTCTGACGTGTCGTCTTCAGAAACATTGCAGCACTTTAGTTCTTCCTTGATTGAGTCCAGCCATGTCTTTTTAGGTTTCCCTCTTCTTTTGGGTTGTGGGAGTTTGAAGGACATGGTGGACTGTAAAATGTGATCAGGAGGCCTTCTCTTCACATGTCCATATCATCTTAGCTTCGGGTTTCCGTGTGCGAAGCTGGCCTGTTGCATACCATATATTGGGTTTTCGCAACACTCAGCGCTAAACCACCCACTTGCAACTGGCGCTTCCATTCCTCTAGGGCTTTCGTCAGGTCTTCGCAGAATGTTGTGCAAAAGGCGACATCGTCTGCGTAAATAAAGGTCCACGGTGCTATTTTTTGGGCTTGCTCCGTAAGGGCATCTAGGACCAGACAGAAAAGATACGGGCTTAGTACGGATCCCTGATGTACCCCCTCCGTAACTTTTATAGATGGTGTATGCCCGGCTTTGGTACAGATTACCAACTTTACATTTAAAGCTCATTTGAAAATATTATGTATACAGAGTGTTATCATTATGCAGGCTTTTATTGAAGCCGAGTAATGAGATGCAGATTTTTTGCCAAACATTGAGCATTATTGGATTAAAAATTATTATTTTTTTAAGTAATTTACATTCAAAATAAATCGTTAATTATCGCTTGGCAGGTAGCAGCCACTCGCAGCGTTTGACAACTAAGCAGTACCGTCGAGTTTCGTATCTTCGCCTGCGCTACCTATGTTCGCCTAGTTTGACATAAGTTAATATTACTAAGATGTTTCTTGTGCAAACCTTACATAAAACTACTAAAAGCAAAGTATTTGTCATGGGTGGCAACATTCTTCGAACAATCTGCGACTAACTTCACATAGCTGACGGCCAGTGAGGTTTAGACGCGACACCGACCACGCGTTTTTTTTGTCAGTGGTTTAACTTCGGTTTTAAGGAGAGATAGACACCAGGTAATGTTAAACTTTTTACATGAATATACCCTATAACTATTCGTCTTTCATATGAAACTATTATTTAATGGCTAGCTTACGTTTAGAAGTCACAATTTGATGAAACTTAAGTAAGGGGATTTGGCGTCCATCTTACTTCCGAACTTCGCCTACCCCTAGGGTTGTCAAATATGTTGGGAAACATTTATTGGTGGATGGCATTATTTGTTATGAAATTAAATTATTTCTTGTTGAAAGTGGCTTTCAGCTCTAACATGAATGTGAAAACATGTCATCACGTGATTTTTTTCGCTCCTTTTTCCTCACTTTTGTGTTAAAAATTACAGCAAAAAAGTTGACAATAAAAGTATGCTTAGTTTTCAAAATATGCTTTGCAAAATTACGAGGCCCGACGCGAAAAATTAACTGACCACCCGCATCGCCGCCGCCGCTTACCTAGTAGTAGTCACTGTCTATTTTTTTATTTACTAATTTATGTTTTTTTATAATATATTATATATAAATATTATACATATACAAAAAAGTATTATTTTCCTACTTTAAATAATTATGTGTAGAAGTTAAAGATTGATTTGATCTCAACTACCTTAACTAATATAAAAGTGGAAAGATAAGTTCATTCTTTAAATAATAAAAAAATCTCTTTATAATTATTAACATTTTTTACTATAAAAACCATAACCCCCATTTATTTCACAAGTTGGTTAATTTTTGGCAGCCCTAGCTTCTTTTTAGAAAATGTATGTAAACAACTTCAGACCGCTACCTATCTTCGCCTACTACACGTTTTTTAAAAACAAACCTAATTTGGTGTATTTTAGGTTCATATTACATAAATACTAGGGTGGATCGATTTTTTTATTTTTGGATAATCATTAAATAATCTTTACGAATCGATACTATGTGGCTAGAGAAACAAAAAATAGTATGACCATTTTTGGATATTTTATCATTTTGGACCCCATTTAGATGCTCTAAGATCGGTCTTATTTTTGAGGTTTTTTTAAGAAAACTCAGATGAGCATGGATATTTTCTGTTTTATATTTATGGATAACCAAAATAAGATTGTTTTGCATAAATTTTGGATTTGCGTGGTTTAATTATATGAACATTGTTAGCAGTATCTCCAAAAAATGATTTTCAACTTCGAGGCTCTTGCGGCAGTACTTCCCGAATGATTATCGGAAAAAGATATATTGTTGAAGATGTTACTTTTTAGACAGATTATTCTTATAGGGCCGCGTTTCAGAAATTCTTGAAAAAAAATTTTGGTTCATACATTGAAGTATGAAAAAAAAAATTTTTTTCGGATTTTTGGAAGCGCGGGCCAATAAAATGATGGTCGTAAAAACTAACATTCTTTAACAATATATCTTTTTCCGGTAGTCATTTGGCAAGTACTGCCGCAAGAGCCTCAAAGTTGAAAACCAGTTTTTGCCGATACTGGTTATAATTTTCATGTAATTAAATTGTGCAAATTCTAAATGTATGACAAATAATGTTATTTTGTTTCTACATAAAAGTAAAACGGAAAATATCCACGAACTACTGACTTTTCTTAAAAAAACCTTAAAAATAGAGTCGATCTTTGGGGCTATAAACGAATTACAAAATGGAAGTAAATCCAAAAATGATCATAATATTTTTTGTTTCTCTAGCCACGAAGTATCGATCCATAAATATTATTTTATGAATTTCCAAAAATAAAAAAATCGATCCACCCTAATAAATACACTCCAAGAAGATACGACTCAATATGTCCAAGTCTCAGAAAAGTTTATTTTTAGCGGTAAAAATGCCCTAGGCAAAGTTAGGGAAAAATACCCAAACATCGCCTATCACCTTTGGGGCCATTTTTTACAGACTTAACGAATGAAATTGAAAGCTTTACTGGTTTATAATTATAAATAAGATTACTAAAAACGGTTTTTTTGCCATAACGGACTAAAATCCTTTCCAGTTTAAGAGATTTTTTAAAAATGTGTCAAAATCCAGGCGAAGATACGGAACTCGACGGTACGCTATTTACATTGATTCGAAGGAATTGACATTAATTGTACAGTTAATTGAAATATTTGCTATAAGCTATTCGCTAAACGTAAGATACTTACATGAACGCTTGTTGCCGGTATAACAAAAACGCATTTTCAATATTTAAAATTAATTTTTTGAAATTGCCTTGGTAAAAATCTCGGAGCAATCAGTCAAAACAAGAGAAAATTTTAATGGTAAAGCATTTTTGATTAAAACAAATTCGTTTTACACAATTCGTAAAAAAATGTAGCGAAAAGTTATTCCGGTACGAATGATTTTTTACCTGTCATTCAGTAACAGTATAATATGACGTTGATGGTTACATAAAATACCGATAAGACCTTAGAGCTTTATGGATATTGCAATAGAAGGTTCGTTAAGGCTATTACGAGTGGGTTGATGAGCCGAATTCCCCGTGGACGGTGGTGCGGTAAAAATAAACACAACCTTATTTTTACCGTCCTATGGCATACCCATCATAAAAACCTAAATTAAAAGTTTGAAGGCGTCTTTATTCATATAAGTAGTTCTACTTGTATATGTATATCTACCGTTTCTTCTACACACGATCGCCATGATGAGTCGGACCCAAACACAGGAGTTAGAACTGTGTAGTGCGAGTTTTCAGAATCAACACAGTATGATTTAATTAAAATTCAAACCTCGATTTGACACAGAATAATATTAAAAATGAGACTTTATTACCTACTTCGGAAGGATTTGTCTTAACTAGCGATTACGTGGTTAAGGGTCACAGGGCACGGCGGTGCCTACTAAAGGATGAAATGAGTAAGATATTATAAGCAGCGTAAATGAATTTCCCTAAAATAAACTTTATTTTTGGGAATTTTGGGAGGTACAGACACACCAGAAATACAAAATTATAATTACGTAGTAGTATATAAATTCCTACTTCAAGTATTCCGTGAAAGATCCAGTGAAAACATGGAGATAATGTGCATTCAGTGTCGAGTGATGTGAAGCGTCACCTTTCGCTCCGAGAGCTACGTAAGTGGGTACGCTTACTTTCGGCCGAGAAATACACTTAATTTGAGAAAACATGTCGTATTTTGTGCAAGTCGGTTCTAAGTTCCAAGAAATAGTTACTTCAACTGCGCTTGAGAAACAATAAGTAAATATTTGTCAGACCCTCGGTCCTGCACTTAATGAAGCTGGTGACTGACCGCGCAAAAGTCTCTCAAAGAAGAGGATTAAGCGACTATCATCCCGACGATGATGTTGAGAAGCTCTGGAAGTGTCAGCTTAGCAAATAATACGCTACAGCCAACACGAGTGCCCTTAAGGCAGGTTTTATTTAGTACACAGTACTAGAAGTTACACTGAAACTAACATTGTATTCACCGAAGTGAAAAAGTGTGGGAATCATAAAGAAGTAGACTTCTAAGTTGCAATAATTGCCAAAGCTCAAACCTAATTTACGTTTTATGATGTGTATGTTTGGTTGGTGCTGCTCAGGGCGACGACAACTAATTACGTGCCTTCGGCACACATATAAACAACCGCGACACAATAGACTAAAGGGCATTTATTATTGATGTCATCTCGACCACAATGCGAAAGGCAGAAAAAATAACACATTAATGTAGTTTTTCCGAAGACAATTGAGGTTCCGACACTAATATCGATCAATGAGAAAGGGCTCTCCGGACGCTGACGTGATTAATAACTGTGTTTTTCTGCGAATAGTCAAATAACTGTAGGTAGAATATAAATTGTACTACATCGCGCCATCAATTTTAACTCTAAATATAGCTCTTTTCAGATCGTTAATTCTTATATCGCAATTAGAACTAATATCTGCGTAGTAATAAAGCTTTCAATTTAAGGCTAGTGGATAAATTGAATAGCAGTGGGCGTCCGTCGTTTACATTTTACATTTCAGCAGGCCTCATTTGTTAGGATTAGGTTCGTGTATAAAGTGGTAAAAGGACCCATCTCTTGAACCGTAAAGCGAAAAGACAATGACCAGTCGTTATGGTTTTTATACGGATTCTTTGTAAACCGCTTTTATCGTCTATCTCTGTAAATTCTTCTCGGTTCCGTTTAGCAATAAAGGTCAGATCCCTTTTTATATGTATTACGTGTAGGAACAGTTTTCCAGCTTGAACCAAGAATAAATATAGCGTTATTAATATTTTAAAAATGTTATCTTTTTTCTCTTTCTCTTTTGTCAGCCTCCGTAGCCTAGTTGGTAGTGACCCTGCCTACAAAGCTGGAGGGTCCGGGTTCGAATCCCGGCGAGGGCATTATTTGTGTATTTATTTATTACAAATATTTGTTCCTCGGTTCATGGCTGTCTATGTATTTAAGTATCTTCAGCCTCTGTAGCCTAGTTGGTAGTGACCCTGCCTACGAAGCTGGAGGTTCCGGGTTCGAATCCCGGCGAGGGCATTACTTGTGAATTTATTTATCACAAATATTTGTTCCTTGGTCATGGCTGTCTATGTATTTAAGTATCTATATGTATCTATCTATTATATATATCGTCGCTTGGTACCCGCATCACAAGCCTTAATTGAGCTTACCGTGGGACTAGGTCGATTTGTGTAAGATGTCCCAAGATATTTATTTATTATATTTTATCTATAATAATATTTATCTATCTATTATATATATCGTTGCCTGGTACCCACATCACAAGCCTTAATTGAGCTTACCGTGGCACTAGGTCAATTTATGTATAGATGTCCAAAAATATTTATTATTATTATTATTATTTATTTATTTATCTTGACTTGACATTAGCCCCACAAACTCGGTTTAACTAACCTCGAGTTAGTGGTCAAGATTGTGCAAGCGTAATTTGCTCTTGTTAGAAAAGTACCTTAGGTACTTAAATAGCTCGCTCAATCTCGCGTCGGTATGTATTTTAAAGTATTACGTTTTGTTTATTTTATATTTTAGACTTGTCATCTACCACGAGATTGCCATGGCCGTAAATGCTAAAGTCGTACTAAGTAGGTACTAAACTTTCTATCAATACATTTCCCTCGTACTGGCATATTGATTCGAAATAAATGCACTGAATATAGTTATTATGCAGACACAAGCGAACGTCACAGCAAGCTCATGGTAATGATACAGAAATGTTTTTACCAAGAGCTAATACATGTACAGACATTGTGGTTGCTCCCAGTCCGAATATAATGAATATTCCGAACATACAAAGTCCGAAGCACTTGAAAAAATAGCAAACGTATGGAATAGTGGATTCTTTACCCCCTGTAAATAATCACTATTAGGGGGTAAAGTACCATCATCAATAAGTTCGAAAGTAAAGGATGCGTTAGGTTTTACTCGATACGTAAAGCATTCTATCGCGCTCGTGCTGAAGGCGCATTCAGTTCAGACCAAACGAGCATTCGCTATTCTATCGTGATTCTATCCCCCTCTGTACGAAATTCGATCGTTACACAAAACGTGATTCGTTGATTTCGTAGAGTGGGGGATAGAATAGCGAATGCTCGTTTGGTCTGAATGCACCTTTACATATTGAAGCGAGCGCGATGGCCAGCTTTACGTATCGATACTTGCAAAGTCATGGTACGGCTACAGATGTGACCTACGACCACTGTTTACTGATAATAAGGACACCTGCCGTTCTATTATTGTATCTTGTTGGGGATTGTCAAGTGACGGGTCGCTCTTTACTGATTGTAAGATCTCAAACCGCCCGGAGACTTACTTATTTGGCATAACAACTACAGTCGCAGATGAGCGGGATCAAAGTCTTATCGTGCTCAGTTTTGGAATGGATGAGTTCTGTTCAGCCTTCAGTACAATGGATCGGTTATGTATCGAATATTTACCCATCATTTTAAAATATTATGTGTAGGGATATCTATTAATTTTCTATCTTCTCAAAGCCACTACATTATTGTCACTACGTATGTATGTATAATACGTAGCTACTAGGTGCCCTAGCAGTTATAGTGCCTATACAAGAACTACTTAGGACTACTACTTCTGAAGCTTGAAGCCTAAGGGGTTTATTCTGCTTCCCAAAACCTCACTGGCAGCGGGAATGTAGGTACCTACTTATTTTAGGCCACCCTGTATAGCATGTACATATGTGCATTACCTATACAGTGGTGTCGGCGAAGTTACGAGTTGTGCATTATTGGATATAGACTTTGCCAACTGCACATATTTATTATGTAATAGAAGCTAAATCCGTTTCTGTTTCTAGTTGTTGCAAAAGGAATCGTAGGTATGAGTTATTTATGAAATGGTAATATTTATCCTGGATTTTATCTGCTATTGCAACGAGCGACAAGTCATGCATTCGATGAATAAACTTGATACCTACTGTGCACCTAAGCTCCAATATACAGTGTGTTGTCATGATACTGGCTTTTATTGAAACCGAGGAATGCGATGCAGATTTTTAGCCAAACCGTGAACATTATTTTATCCAAAAATCTAATTTTAAAAGTAATTAAGACATTCTAAGAAAAGTTTATTGAGTAGCAATGGACTTCGTTAATTTGCACTTGACAATGACAGATCGCAGCCACTCGCAACGTTTGACAACTAAGCAGTACCTACACGCGTTACATGGAGCGTTCTTAGCAAATAAACTTATGAAATAAAACTATGAAAACGGATAAACTCGCGTATATGACACCCCTGGGGTTGCAAGCGCCCATAGGCTACGGTGACTGCTTTCCATCAGGCGGGCCGTATGCTTGTTTGCCACCGACGTGGTATATAAAAAAAAAAAATTAACTAATTTTAACTTAATTCCATTATATTCCATAATTAGTTAATATACGCGAGTTTATCCGTTTTCTTAGTTTTATTTCATGTGTAATCCTCGCGGTAACCGAAGGAAAGAAATAATCTTAATTGTACGGTTAATTTAAATATTTGTAAAATTTTAACACTTGAAAACGATTATGGCCTGTCCAACGGTCTAAGAGCCAAAATCCATAAAGATAAGGTAATTAGTCATCGATTGTCACAAGAGCGTCAGTGATAACTTACAATATACAGAAATCTGACTTCACTGCTTGTACTAAGGTTCAATATCTAATGACATCGCTACTATTGCAAGATTTACAAGTGCAATAAAAAAAAACATTAGGTAGGGTAGGGTTGTAACAATCGGAAATTTGTTAACCAGGGTCGCGGTTTATAAAGTTACAATTTACAATTTTGCTGTTTGCCTCTCTTTCTAGCCAATAAGTGCGTGCGTTAGAGAGGCAAACAGCGAAATTGTAAAATGTAACTATACAAAACGCGACCCTGTATTTCGTATTCAAATTCAAAAGGTATTATGAAATATTTAGGTTTTAAGGACTTGTAGTCGAAAAAAAATCGACTTTCGTTATTGTCAGAAATATTTATTTATAAATTTTAAATAAAGTGCTAAATTAGCTATTTCTGTTGTCAGCAGGGAGGCCTTTGTTCAGCAGTGGACGTCATGCGGCTGGGATGATGATGATTTTTAATGCCCTGCTACATTTTTGACAACCCTATGCAGATGTAAAGATATCTTTTGCTTAAGAAACACAAAAAGGAATATAAAGTTTCGGGAAGAAAATCACTAGTTTGTATTTCGACTTGTCACCTTTTGAAATTAAAATGCCAATGTAAACATTTTCATGGCTTTTGGCTCTTAGACCATTGGACAGGCTATACTAGTAATGCGTATTCTTACCCATTTTCGTAAAAGCCGGGTCATGGTACTGTAACACACTGTATAGTTCGTCCATATTTATAGACGTCGTTGTTATACTTATACACATTCTTCGAATTTGTAAACAAATTCAGAACGCCTTTAAAGTCAGACAGAGACATTTAAAAAAGACGGCATATCAAATCGCGTACCCTATACTCGTATGTTGTAAATGTCGATGATTGACTGAATAGCGCGGGATCACCCAGTTTGTATGGTGATCGACGGTCTTTCACAAATACGAGTCTCTGTTATAGCGTATGCCAAGCTTGCTCTCATGGGTGCTACAATTGCTGTATTTAATTCTTAAGGCTGCGAAGTTATTTAGGCCCAGCAGTGCCATTAGCTTGCGACTCACGCGTCGCTAAATAAATTATGTATCCATTCGACGGCGCGAGGTTAAA
The DNA here is from genome assembly GCA_025490895.1 of Thaumatotibia leucotreta. Classification (NCBI taxonomy): domain Eukaryota; kingdom Metazoa; phylum Arthropoda; class Insecta; order Lepidoptera; family Tortricidae; genus Thaumatotibia; species Thaumatotibia leucotreta. Next base: position 8,655 of record JALPQI010016091.1, on the reverse strand, counting down.
ATAGCGTATCCATGAAACTAAATTTTTTGTCATCAATCTAGTTTTGTGCATTTTTTTCTCATTTATATTAATAGTTACAGGTTTGAATATAAAACATTTACTTAGTCCTGACTTTAAAGGTCTGTACATAAATAACCTTGTATACAAAATAAATCAAATCTTGTAAATAACACATCTGCCCCCCATGCATATTGTATTGTATGTCTTTTCGATTGTATATTAAAAAGAGACGTTTAGTAGCGAGTTGCTGTCAAACAGTGTGAGATATGCTAGACACCCTGCTATTTGTTATAGCCTAACTAAGATATTCAGATTTACAACTTCTTCTTTCTCATTCTTAGTGTTCAGTGTAGGGTTCCAAAATTATTCAAAAACGGCTGGGTCGATTATGTTCTTTAGGGACCCTTATTCTTTTTCAAAGACCCATGCAACGACCATACTATAGGAATAAAAAAATCGTCTCCATTTTACTTTAGGGGAGCTACCCTAAATGAATGTTTTTTTTTTCTACATTTTATTATATCACTTTCTTGGCTTGATCCTGCCTGTACCAAATTGCAAATTTCTAGTACTAACGGCCACTGAGCTTTGTTCGTTTGTTAGTCGTATACCTCGAAATCATAAAATCCTTGTAGCTTTTCACATTTTCGCGTTTCGCAGCGATCTCAAAATTTCTTAACAGTTTTTTTTTCTAGTAGAATGATTTCTGGTAGCCAAATACAATGGTGTATAAAATTCTTAGCATATTTACTTTCTTGCCTTTTTTCATTGTAATCGCTTTTCACCTCAATAGATATTTGCTTGTAACGCGTTATTACATATCGCGCAGAACCAAAGTAAAAGATATAGGGCGGCGTAGAACCGATTGCCGTTGGAGCGGAAAGGTTCTCGAGTGGCGGCCACGTATCGGATAAGGCGCAGCGTGGACTGGTGACCTGGTGAAGGTCGCAGGAGTCCGCTGGATGCGGGTCGCGCAGGACCGGTCATTGTGGCAATCTTTGGGGGGGCCTATATTCAGCAGTGGACGTCTTTTGGCTGATATGATGATGAAGATGATATCGCGATATTTCCTTCCTATTCGTCTGTATACTTTCGTTTGGTATATATATTATGCATTTCGCGAAGATGGAAGCTGAACCTGGATCCACTTATAGTCAGCGGGGCAATTTTAAATGAATCAAGTTCACACGGAGGGAACCTTTCTGTATTATTGTATTAATTTGCTACTGTTGCAAATATCTATTGAAAATAAATGCGGCTAACTGAATAGGCTATTGATAATACATGCTACATTAAAATTAGCTACTATTGTAAAAATCTATTAAAAATATATGCGAGTAACAAAATATACCACCGATATTTCATGCTACAAAAAAATACGCTATCGCGGCGAAACGCGAATAGGTGAAAAGCTACAAGAATTTTGTGATTTCGAGGTATACGACTAACAAACGGCTTTGTTGCGGACAGACAGACGGACATGGCGAAACTATTAGGGTTCCTAGTTTACTACGAAACCCGGACTACTACGAAACGGGCTTGATGAAATACGTTGCTACGTTACCAATCTTTATATTAGGTTTTGCACCTTTCTTTTATACAGGCCGAATCATACTATCGTTAGCTAGTTTGCGAGAAGGATAGTGACATCTAGCGACAAATTTGGATAACAAACTAAACATATTCCCGCCTTTAATGACATGACGTCATTAAAATTAAAATAAAAACTTAGATACATTTTGTCGCTATCACGCTCGCGAACTAGTTATCTGTAACATCTAATAAAGGACATAATTTAGAAATAGAACGTTGCAACACTCCTGATGAGGTACGTATGTCATAGGTTCTTGTAAGTTGGTCTTTTCCAGGGTACTTCTTAATGATTCGTCCCATAGGCCAACGACCAGGAGGAAGCCTTTGATCCTTTATTAAAACCAGATCTCCTTCTTGGAATTCTCGTAAAGACTGTTTCCATTTAGGTCTCTGTTGCATCTTAGTTAAATACTCCGATTGCCATCTATTCCAAAAATCTTGTACCATTCTGGTTGTCAATTGCCATCGATCGAGTCTGTTGATTTTTTCTACCTTCAAGTCTTCAGATGGTATGACAATTGTGGGTTCTCCTATAAGTAGATGACCAACTGTTAATGGTTCTAAATCGTCTGTATGATCGCTGATGGGTGAAAGAGGACGAGAGTTGAGACAGGCTTCTATCTCTGCTAGTACAGTACTCAGCTCTTCAAAAGTCAGAGTAGTGTTTCCAACTATACGCTTCAGGTGGTATTTAGTCGACTTGACGCCTGCCTCCCACAATCCGCCGAAGTTAGGAGCGCCAGGAGGGATATATTTCCATTTTGTACCTTCTCTGTCTAGCATGGATATAAACTCGTCAGGTACGCTCGATTTTCCTTGGCTCCACATCTCTAACAACTCTTTTTCAGCACCGATGAATGAGGTTCCATGATCGCTCCACATTTCTGCCACGTATCCTCGTCTTGACACGAATCTCTTAAATGCCGCTAAAAAGGCTTGTGTTGTCATATCACTTACGAGTTCTATATGCAGTGCTTTCGTACACATACACACAAATAAACATATGTAGGCTTTGTATGATTTTGCTCCTCTACCTTTGCTCATTCTGACATTGATCGGGCCAGCAAAATCGGTTCCAGTGATTAGGAAGGGTCTACATGGTTTAACTCTCGACTCGGGTAAGTCTCCCATCTTCTGTTCTCTATTTTTCGCATTTTGCCTTATACAAGTAACGCACTCCCGCACAGAACGTTTAACTCTGTTCGCTGCGTTTATTAACCAATATTTGCTTCGCAAATATGTAATCATCATCTGTGGAGGACCGTGCAGTGTCTTAGCGTGAGCTTCTCTTAATATAAGCGGTAACAGTACGTTATTCTTTGAAATGATGATCGGGTGTTTGCGTACAAATTCCATATCGGCGTGCTTCAATCGACCAACAACTCTCAGAATCTTCTTCTCGTCAAGGAAAGGTGATAAAGCTAATAGGTTACTTTTTTGTAGTTTTTATTTCTTTTCAGATCTTCAATCTCTTCCGAAAATTCTAACTCTTGTGAGATTCTCAAACATATCGTGAACGCATCTCTTCGTTCTTCGTTAGTCAGATAAGAAGGTAAGTTTATCCTGTCTTTTTCGAGAACTCGAAGCCAGCGTCTACAGTATGCAACGACTCGTGTAAGTTTCTCTAGCGACGAAAACTTGTTCAATAAGGTAAGTTGTTCTTTATTCTCATTTGTTGGATTTGTTACTAAAACTGTTACTATATTCTTCCTCTTTTCTAATGCAGTGTTTAATGGTGTTCCTTTTTCTAATCTCAGTTCTTTTTCTTTCAGCATTTCAGGTCCATTCCACCATATCTCCGTGGTCATAAGTTTTGACGGCATCACACCTCTTGAAGCAGGATCTGCAGGATTCTGCTTCGTGTTTATGTAGAACCAGTGATTTGCGTCGAGTATTTCAGTAATCTCTACGACTCTATTCTTCACAAACGGTTTCCACTTCATCGGATCTCCATGAATCCACGCTAATGTCACTTGACTGTCTGAATAGGCGTAAACATTCTCTAAGTGCACATCTAGTGTTTCAGATACTTGTTTCAGAAGTTTACTCAGTAATGTAGCAGCCAGAAGTTCCAAACGTGGTAGTGAAACTGTCTTAATAGGTGAAACCTTTGTTTTTGCAGTCACGAGGGATACATTGACCTCTTCATCTTCATCTATAACCCTTGCATATATGACTGCTGCGTAAGCTGATGCTGAAGCGTCTGCAAACCCATGAAGTTCTAGTGTTGATTTTCTCGTAGTATACATCCATCGATCTAAACTGATATCTTTTAAGGCTGGCAGTTCTCTCTTGTACTGTAGCCACTCTTTCTGTAGTTCTTTTGGTAATTCTTGATCCCATAAGATGCCTTTTTTCCATAAAGTTTGCATCAAGATCTTTGCTAGTATGACGCTGGGTGCGATCCATCCCATTGGGTCGAATATTGATGCGATCTCAGATAAAACGCTTCTTTTGGTTATGGGTATGTCTTCGTGATCTTTGATGTGATTAGGTATGAATAACTTGTCTTTCTTTACTTCCCATGTTATACCTAAAGTTTTTACGCTCTCTTTACGTTTAATCTCAACTGCCTGTACATCTTCTCTCTTCTCTTGCTTATCTAATGCTTTCATAAACTCTTCGCTATTTGAGCACCATTTCTTTAATGGAAATCCTCCGGAACTTAAAATTTTGGTAACTTGTTTCTGAATGTCTATAGCCTCTTCTTCCTCGTCTGTACCAGATAAGAGATCGTCCATATAAAAGTCTCGTAGAATCATTTTCTGAGCTTCTGGGTAATCAGAACCTTCATCTTTTGCTGTTTGTCTCAGTGTTTTTATTGCGAGATATGGCGCGCAGGATGTTCCGAATGTAACTGTCAAAAGTTTAAAGTCTTCAACAGGATCTTTTGGGTCAGGTCTCCATACGATTCTCTGATAGTTTGTGTGCTCATCTCTTATTCTTATCTGTCTGTACATTTTTTCTACGTCGGCTATAAAGGCTATCTTGTATGTTCTCCATCTGATGAGTATAGCTCGAAGGTCTTCTAATAGTGGGGGTCCGATTAGCAACTCGTCATTCAAGGATACCCCGTTACTTCCCTTACATGAAGCATCGTATACCACTCTCACTTTGCTGGTTTCTCTTTCCATCTTGATTACAGCGTGGTGGGGAAGCCACACGCCCTCTTCTTTATCTTTGTTATCTATCTTCTTCATGTGATTTAGTGTTAGGTACTCTTGTAAAACTTTGTTGTATTCTTGTAATAGATGTGGCTCTCTCTTAAGTCTGTTCTCTGTAGACTTCCAGCGATTCAGTGCAATCTCTCGGCTGTTAGATGGTAGAACTGGTGGCTTGTGTCTCATTGGCAGATCTACTATGTAACGTCCGTCTTCGTCTCTAGTGGTAGTTTTCTCATATATCTCTTCTACTTTGATCTCTTCTGCTGTTAGCTTGTGTTTCTCTTCATCTATTGTCTCTATCTCCCAAAATTTCTTTAGCATGTGATTCAACTCGATATTTAAATGCATGCTAACGAATGTTGTCTTTTCTTGATCTTGTTCTGTGCAGACTTTTATCTTTCCCGAAATTATCCAACCCAGGTGTGTTTGTAAGGCAATGGGAGAGCCTGGAACGCCCCTAATGAGGCCAGGCTGTAACATCTCGTTGTAAACTTCTACTCCCAATAGGACATCTATAGAACCTGGTCTATAATAAGTCGGATCAGCTAGTTGTAAGTCTCTCAGGTGTACCCAATTCTCAATAATAAGTTCCTCTGATGGCATGATGTTTGTGACTCTCTTTACTATGTAGGTAGTTATTCTCATTTTCTTCTCAGGGTTAAGTCGTGATGAAATTTGTATATCTGCCTCAAATCTGATGGGTGTTTTCATCTCGCCAAGACCAGTAACGTTTCCGTTCACATACTTCCTCTTAATACCCATAGTTTGAGCTGCGGACTCAGTTAGGAACGATTCTTCAGAACAAGGATCTAATAACGCTCTTAATTGAAATTCTCTTCCTTGGTCGTTCATCACGTTAATCTGAGCTGTAGACAATAATGCCGTTTTGATTCCCGTAGTAAGATGGGTTACTATCTCTTTCTTGCTTCTCGTATCTTGCTTAGAATCATGTTTTGTTTCTCTCTCTCGCTTAGGTTCTTTGCATTCTCTCTCTCGTGTATTTTCTTCTCTGTGCTCTTTCTCTATGGATTGGTACGTATTGTTGTGCAACAGTGTATGATGTCTTCTTCCGCACTTTTGACATGAAAACTTGCTCTTACAGAATCTGACAGCATGACCAGGGATGAAACAGTTAAAGCAGAGTTGATTATTCTGGATAAACTCTGTTTTCTTCTCTAGTGACAGCTCTTGAAACTCTTTGCATTGACTTAACGGATGGTTCAGCTTGCAAAATCCGCACTTGATGACTGGTGACACGTGAAATGACTTTGGCTCGACAGTGAAGTTGGTTTCTCTCTGGACGCTTCGGTTGGTACTCTTGTGCATGTTCATAGTTTGGTTAGGTTGCATCATCTCTAAAACTCGGAATCTCTTCTCTAGGAATTTCTTGAACATGGACATGGTTGGTAACTCGGTAAGGTTCAGATCGCTCGCTTCCTCTTCCCACTCTTTATGCGTATCGGCGTCTAACTTGTCAACAATGAGGTGAATGATTATAGTATCCCATGAATTCGTGTTGATACCTTGTACTTTCAGCTTGTTAAGGCACTCCATAGTAGTATCTAATGTCTCTCGAATAGCTTTAGCAGTGCCGGTTTGAATTTTCTTTTGATTCATCAACTTGTTTAGGATTGAATTTACAATGACTCTTTTATTATTGTACCTGTTTTGTAGTGTGAGCCATGCTAATTCATAGTTAGTGTCAGTGACAGCTAGATGATCCAACAGTTGGGCAGGTTCACCAGACAAATAGCTTTTCAAATAATGCATCTTCTGAACGCTGCTCAAGTTTGCTTTGTTATGGATGAGTGAAGTAAACATGTCGTAGAACGAAGTCCAATTTTGATAGTTACCCGTAAATTTCGCTATATCTATCTTTGGGAGCTTCACGTCATCACTGGTGCTTGGTGTTGGATTTATGCTCATTCTGCTCGTACTCGGTGTAGAACCTTCTAGCATATCTGTCATTTCTGCCTTCAAGTTGATGAACGTATCTTCACACGCGGAATACACATCTTCTTTAAAATAATCAAAACTCACTTTATCTGCCGCCGTTGCTATTCTGACCAGGCTTCGGTTATTCGTGGAGAACTGATTCCAATAATCTTCCAATGATTCTTTGCGTGTTTTGACATATCCTCTCGTTAGTCTTGTTTTCGGAGATTTCTTGAAATTTAATTGCGCTTTGAGTATCATGGCGCAAATATTCTCTTGCTCGGTAATTAATCCCCTCAATTCTTCACTCATTTTGAAAGATTATTCACAAAATTACGAAACAATTCCCAACGAAATCTTTGTATTTTTCTTTGACGTGAAAAAAATTTGGACGTGTTCTGTTCTCTAAATTCGAAATTTTTTCCAAGTCTACTAAATCCAATCTTGTAAATAGCACTGTTATGAAGCGGCGAATTTTCTGATTAAGCTCGTATGTTTTAGAATAATGTAAATATGTTTTATCTTCTCGAAATCTTTAATTGTAAATATGTAATTTTGATGACACTTTTGAAGGATGACAACTGTCCGAAACGAATAAAGGTATAAGTTCACTAATTGTTTGATGGAATTTAAACTCTATACTATTGCACTTAAAGTTCACTGTTCTATAACACTGTCTATGTCGCTTATGTCACTTCACCTTCCAATTTCGAAGGACCACTTTGATGAAAGACGTTGCTACGTTACCAATCTTTATATTAGGTTTTGCACCTTTCTTTTATACAGGCCGAATCATACTATCGTTAGCTAGTTTGCGAGAAGGATAGTGACATCTAGCGACAAATTTGGATAACAAACTAAACAGGGCTATTGACTAAAAGTTCGTGATCAGATGCCATCGTGAATCTTAAGAACACCGTGTTTATGAATCGAGTAATATTGTATAGGTTGGTAATCGAGATGAAAATACGTAATATCGGAAAGATTTTATTCGGACCCACCACAGTACAGTCAGTGTCAGTCGCCATCAGATATATCGTAGCTTCCTAAAACGTCACGTAGACATAGTTTTACGTTGGGGCAGGATTCGATTTTGTCGATAGTACCTACCTAAAAAGCGTGGATCGTTGTTGAGAGTTTGAAAACATTGAAGACCCAAAAACGATACGTAAACAATGATATTACATTGAACAGAGAATTTTACTCTTATACTCCTTTCGTATAAATATTATATTCTCTTCTGTATATGTACCTATTTGTGTTACATTCAGACTGCGAAAAATGTAACAGTAAAGCTAGGTACTTTTCCGATTTGACGCTCTCGCACATAATGAATTGATTTAGGTGTGTTGGATAAATCCCGGGCTTTTGCTTTAATGCGGTATTCCAACAATTTGCTCAATTGATGTCTGCTTATAGATATTTATTTGTGCACAATTACATAATCGTAAGCCCGATTTAATGAGTTTTTCTAGGGAAATGAAATAAGTTATAAGTACTTTTTTGCTCGCGATATTCCTTTTCCGAAAATAAATTACTTCAAATCGTACTATGCGTTTAAAGGAAGATAAATTATAATTAAAAGTAGTCTCACAGTTTACCACTACAAATTCTTTTTTCACTGAATAAATATAAATATCCTGGAACCCTTTCAGGCGTGGATCCAGGCTGTCATTCAGGGGTGGGGGGGGGGGGCATTTTGTTTCGAAGTTTACATAACATTGTATATACCAATATATCGGAATTACACCTAGATCCTATGTCTTGGGGGGCAAGTGAGCTCATTGCCCCCCCTCCCCTTGTACCCGCGCCTGGACACTTTGCACACATCGACCTAGTCGCCAAGGTAAGGTCAATTAAGGCTTGTGATGTGTGTAGATGGGTACTAAGCGATGATATACTCGTGACTACATAATAGAGAGATAATTATACATAGCCATATATGTATAGCCAACCACGACAA